>WAAE01015954.1:0-31331 GCA_013400495.1 Nicator chloris
TTTTTTTTTTTAAATCGCAGTGATCTGACTTCAGTAGCCAAAGTAGTGGAATCAGTGTTTTGGTATCTCCATAGTAGTTGCACCATCTAACGTCCCATACAAAGCAGCAGACAATTTCTCCTAGAAGCTGCCAGCTGCAGAATGCAGCATCTTCTCATCACACAGAGCTTGTGCAGAGAACAGGGGTGGAGGGTGTCTTCTGCTCAGTGCAGAAAGCTTCCTGCTGGTCCCACTGCACTTGGCATAATGGGAGACATGGTACTGCAAGTGTAAACAACCACTGGCAATACACCTTTCTCTTCCTATCAGTTAAAAAGGCACTTGGAACAAATTAAAAATAACTGTCTGGAATTCTGTGGTACTAACTGGAACTGCTCTAATGTCCATGATACAGCTAGCTTTCTAAAAATACAGATCTTGCAAGTGAGCCCCATAGTGCAGAAATGCAGTTGATACTATTAGATGTGAATTTCTGCAATTTAATATTAAGACTCCTGCCACCACCATAACACAAGATTGTTTGCCGTTCGAGGTTGTTACCATCTTGTGTCAACATCCTACAAATGCAGAACATCACCGTGAGCATTGTGGAAGAGTATGACATTTCTTCCTTTGCCTAGGCTAGAAAGTGCTGAAGTTCGAATAAGAAATGCAGAAGCTATGTGTGGATGGCTGAACACTGGGAGATACTGTTCTATAATTTCTGTAATGTTAAAGAAGTCTTCTGCATGCCACTGTTGCAAAGGTTTCGCCAATGATAGGAGGAATAGTTAATCCTTTAATTCAGTGTATAAGAGTAACAAATATGCTGCTCTGTTGCAGTGTATTCCTTCAGTGTGCAGTGCAGCTATGGCTATTGCCATGAAGGCAGCTAGAATGGGATCCTTATGGTTCTGGTGTCTCAGTGCTTCTCTGTTCCAAGAGAGCTGAGCTGCCTTTGAGAACAATCTCTCATTTGCTGGGAGATCACAGGAGACTGACTGTTGGAAGAGTCACTCTGTCAATGCTCTGTCTGGCTGCAGTGCTTGTGCGTCCTGCCTAGGGTGCCCTTACCCCTCAGTCTCTGTACTTAAGTGGAAATCCTGACAAGGGGCTGGAGCATCTATCAAGCAAGCCTCCAATATCCTGCTCCTCTTCAGTTCCTGCTCCATTTTCCTTTACTGTTTTCTCACCTTCCACTTCTTTGCACCATAGTAGCTAGGAGACCCTGAGAATGTTTGATTATGTCAAAAATGGGAGGGTGGGTGTGGAAAGGCTGTGGTTGAAGTTGTTCTCAAGCAAATGACCACATGGCTGCAGCTTCTTCAGTCACTTTCTGGCTTTTCAATTACCTACCTGCTTGCTAGGGTATCTAATATTCTTTGAGTTTTCATGCTGATTTCTCAGTGATGCTTTATAAAGAAATTTGCACTCTGCTGTTGTGTTTCAATACTTACATGCACAAAGCTTTCCAATAAATTAAATTTTGATTCAAAAGGAAGTATGCAGAAGGCAAAGAAGGTACATGATGTCCAGGCTCAGAGGTACCATGGGTAGGGCTTAAGCTCAACATTTCATGACCACAGTTCAGGCTTGGTGGCATAACATGTTTCAGGGTCCAGGAATGATACAAGAGTTTTCCTCTGCAGAAAACTCTCATTTTCTTGCACTTGTTTTTTAGTGTGTCAGGCATGTGAGTTTAACTAAAAGGGGCCTGATTTTCATGGAATATTGAATTCTGCTTTATGAAAGTGGGACCTCCCTCTAGCATATCTTAAATTGAAAACATATTGAAAACATATGCCACAAGCAATGATTCAAAAAGCTTTGCCACTTTAGGAACTGTGTATCTCTGTTATGGAATGAAGTGGCAGACAATGTTGAAGGTTCAACAGAGGTATGCCAGTTGAGGTATAACACTTGAAGAAATACATACAGTTCCTGCTTACAGAGGGCCTGTGCAATACCATTCATCACTACACAGACGTTTTTATGGATGTTCAAAAACCTAACCATTATCTGAGACAAAGACAAAACAAACAGGCTTAAACCCACAAGTAATATGAATAGGTAGAAGTTTTAAAAAATGAATAGCATTTGAAATGACTCAGTAAGTGCTATCAGGAGAACTCTGGAATAATCATAGCATAAGAAGCAAAGAGAAATTACTTGTATTCATAGGCACTGCTGCTGTATAATTATCAAAAGGCTGAGTCAAAACTGAACAAGTCTGTCAAAAATTCAGCATGTGTCAGGAATTATTTCCTAGCTAATAAATAACATGGCAAAAATCTTCCCCTGAAGAAATCACCAGCTCCTTTGCATATCTGAATAGTACGTAATGGGAATACGCGAATACAGAGTCAGCAATTGTGTGAGGAAAGAAGCCACATTGCTCCTTTTATTTTTGGCTGTGCCTGAGGTCAGAAGTTCCTTTGTTCTTTCTTTACCTCCCATTAGAACAAACATAGTCTGCTTCTTTTCTCTTAAGGCTCTTATTTTCCCCATCCAACTTCTTTTCGCTTTGTTTAAATAAATAAAAATGTCTATCTGTGTTGTGAACTATGACTGTGTGGGCTCATTATTTTCAACACTTGCATGTTAATGAAATGTTGCCTTATCCTACGTTGCAATACTTTTCAAAGCAAAAAAACCCCTTATTTTAAGGAGGCAGAGTAGTGGAGCTGTAATTTATTAAGTTAAAACTTCAAACAGTAATACTTAATGTGCATGTTGTTAAAGCACTAACCATCAAGTGTTTACAGTATATAAGGCTACTTATGTAGTAACATGCTTTACTTACCAATGCTTCCACAGTTTTGAATACTAGAGCTTTGTGGGAAATTGACTCCCTTTGTTTTGCCTTTCAGCTTTCAAGCTCTTTGTGGCCCACGTTGTTTGCTTAAAAGTTGTTGGTGCCCCATCAAATGCAATGGGGAATCCATTCATTCACTGTGGGTGCTTGCAGCAGGAAGAAGTTAAATAATATAATTGAGTGTGTATGTGATGCCATGTTTGTAAGCGTGTTTCCGTCTGTGGAACTGGAAGGAGGAGCAAAAATGTTTCTTGGATCACTGTTAACCAGTGTCTGAACTGTAAGAAATGTGTAGCTGCTTCATGGTTGTCACTCTGTCTTTACCATGACCGTATGGAGTTTGACAGTGACAGCAGGGGTAGGACTTGGATCTGCGCGCATCACAGATCTTGGCCTCTTGCCGCTGGAGGAAGGACTCTGCCTGGTTTTGGTATTCATGGATGGAGCTCCAATAGAGGGAGTGCCACGTGTGAGAAAAGGGGATTAATTACTGCAATAGTACAAGTAATAACAGTAGCCGTTACTGGCTTTTATTGACTGTATAACATTTAGTTGCTGTATCCTTTCCCAGTCATTCATTTTATAAAAGGCAGCAAGAAAAGGCTTGCATGACAAGGGTGTTTATACTTGAGTGACACACAGCTTGTTTTCCTGTTTATGAGCAGATTTCCCTAATTATTAAAATCCCAGCATGTAAGATGCTTAAGGATAGTTATTTGATTGTGTGGCATATGTTTTCACATGAGACTATGCAGTAAGCATGCATTTGTGAATGGGATCCTATGATTCAGCATCCCCAAGCGTGTTGGCTTCTGCAGCAAGTACTAAGTTTCCTGCTGTGAGCAAGGCATGGTATGACTTTTTTCAGTGCCTTGGCCTGGGAGCACAAGTGATCATAGGTTTAGCAACTAGTTTGACAAAATATAATGGGGAAGGCCTATAGAAGGGAAAGGTGATTTTACTTCAACAAGACACATTTTCCCTTCTCATACTCACTCTTTCACTGATTACACTTTCTTATCACATACTCAGAAGCACCAAGGTGTGTGATCAGGTGATGGGGCTGGGATTACTTAAGGGTACAGGAAGGGTAGAAGATGCTGGCTATTAAGTCCTCATCGTATCTTCTGCATTTTTTTTTTCTTGATTGGTGATCACATGGGGGTTTTTTGAATGTACGTTTTGTACTCCTTAGGAGTTGAGAATGATTGCAATCTTAGCCCTTTCATTCTCTAGCATCACTGTAAGTCAATAGGCAATGATGCTGATTTCCCTACTGTCCTTGTCTAGGTGGTTTATAGCTCTAGTCCTGTTCTTTATTTTCCTGGCATCTTCTCTTAATGATTTAATTTTGTCCTTTATTTTCTAAAACCAGACCTCTTGAGAAACTGCATACAGAAGTGCAGTTGGTAACTGGTGTATTTGGGGGTGCCCATCGTGATCTCTCTTACTGGTTCTTTGACTGTTTCTTTTGGTCCTTTCACAACACATACGTTTCCCTTCCTACTTCATTCAAAGTCATTTTCATAGTCCTGCTCTCTCCACATTTAATTGATTGATGGCATAAAAAACATCCTTTGCTAAAGTACAAGTGAGTTCTGTAATCCCTTTGATCTCTCTAGTTCTGGGAAGGAAGAGATACATTGTAAAAGCTGTAAGTATATCCTGTATTTTATTCTCTCACAGCCATGGGAGGGACATCATTCATGAGACCAGGTTGCTCAAAGCCCCATCCAACCTGGCCTTGAACACTTCCAGGGATGGAGCACCCACAATTTTTCTAGGCAACCTGTTCCAGTGCCTCAGCACCCTCACAGTAAAGAATTTCTTTGTAGTATTTCATATAAACCTGATCTCAGTTTGAAGCCATTCCCTCTTGTCCTGTGACTACACGTCCTTTAAAAAAATTCCTCTCCATCTTTCTTGTAGGCTCCCTTCAGGTACCAAAAGGCTGCAATTAGGTCACCCTGAGGCCTGCTCCAGGCTGCTTCATCCTGTCCAGGATACAAATTGGCTTTCTGAGCTTTTTCTGGCTCTTTATTAATTGAAATCGTTGCCTGAAAAATGACACTTTTAACGCTCCCTGTGAGAGTATCCTGGACTAAGAAAAAGATGGAAGATACTGAATTCATTAGTTTATATTGTAAATAAATTATCTGAAAGAGAGGAAGAATGTGCATATATTATATACATAACAACCAGAAGAGATATTGTATTATATGGGAGAAATTACTTTTGTGAAGAGGTTGGAGGATGTTTGTTTATTTTCCTAAGAGGCATTATCAGTACTAGAAACGTGAGTCAGAATACCTATTCTGCAATAACAGCTAATCTTTCATAGAAGATTTTTGTTTCTTGCTAATATATGTGAGTGATAGCAGATTATGTATCTTTCCTATTTACAGACTCTTGTATATTATGATTAGCTCTTGCTTTTCCAGGGCTAAGATCACAGCTAGTGAGTGATGAAGCAACCTCGCTTTTATTTGAGCTCAGATAGAAAAAAGGTCTTTCATTTCCTTTCCAAAATCTTGGTATTTGCCAAACAATATGAAGATGATTCAAAGTGATGTGTAAAAAACCCACTAAAATTAAAATAAAATGGTAAAAGATATTTTTAATGCTTCTACAGCCCTGTCTTCTTTTTACTGAGGGAAGGGGTGACTCGACCTTTCCCTTCTGGGGCCTATTTTTGCATTATAATGTAGGTCATAACTTCTTAAAACCTACATATTTGAAGCTAGTTGCTAATTCTATCTGTATTAATTTTACTTCTAAATTTGAGACTTTGTAAGACTTTGTTTTGAGTGCATATAACTTCTGTGAAAGTCTCTAAATCTAGAACTTGTGACCTTTAATACAAAATGAGCAACTCTTTTTTTCCGTGAAATCAGAGAAGAGCCCAGGTTAGAAAGGGCTTGAAAGGTCATTTGGTCCAACCTTTTGTGGAAAAGGGAGCCTAGATGTGATTATCTAGTACTCTGTGCAGTCGTGTCTTGTTCAGTCTTTACAAAAGTGGATTTATTAAAAGGTAGACATCCCACAATGGCAAAGCATATTTTTAAAAATAAATATTTAATTTTGGACTTCTTAAAGTATTGGCCTCTAGATACCCCCAAAAAGCCTTTGTAAAAATAGTTCATTTTTTTTTCCTAAACTATGATTGTTACTTTCTGTTTCTGCAAAGCTAAAGCATTACAAGAGTTAATTGGCCTTTTTTAAGGTACTGTCTTTTAGGGATTTGATAAAGGATAATGAGAAGATTGTCTTCAATAGATAACTAATAGTCTGTCTTCCATGATTTGGATCTAGCCTTCCATCTTCTATTTCTTTATTTTGCATTTTGATTTTTCTGCTGCCTTCCTAAAAAGCAGTAGGGTATCTCTCAGCCACTGCTTTCCATCTGTGAAGAATTTGGAGGATAATGATGGTCCCGTAGGTTCCGGTAAGATTTTCATGCTGTCTAAATGTGAGAATTGTGGAGGTCTAAACTAATAATTGTAGTGTCAGACTTAAGTGTGAGTGTGGGAAAAGTATGAACTAAGCGTGTGTGGAAGGAAGTGTCTCTCATTTGCAGTTGCCAGGTATCAAGGGAAGCAATAATTGTTGACAATGTGTGGGCATTACAGTTTGTTGGGTTTTTTTTATTATTTTTTGACTTGGCAGCAGCTTGTCAGGTCATTCCTATGAGCTTCATTAGTCCTTTTTGCTTTTGCCATCATCCTGTTTGGGTATTGAAAAGTAGTGCTAAGCTTTTTCTAGTCTTCTATTTGCAAAACACCTATTCAGGCTGTAACCTCCCTTTTTCTGATTTTCTGCCGAGGAAAGTCAAATGCTGTCTCAGGAAAAGTGATTTTAGCTCAAGTGTTTATTGTGGTACATAAACTCCTATGAGACAGCTTTTTCCTGTCTGTGACCACAGTCCCATGTCCCATGCTGTGCCCTAAAACTGTGATACTGTTAACTAAACTAGAAGATTCGTGTGTGTTTTCCTAAAGCCTAGATTGTGAAAATCAGCCCCATAACTCAAAAAAAGGAGCATCCACTTCCATGTCTGTAAAGCAGAAATGTAAACCCAAATTGTTTCAGGTTAGTTCTCAAAATTCTTCATGCACATAGCATGAGATACCTGCTTGTGTTCCTGTTCGTATGCACAAGGTGGCCAGCGTTAAATTAAAACAACTCACGTAAGCTTGGAATGACAGAACAAGATGATTATTGTAACACCAATTTTTAAATACTGTAAGAATGTGTATTGTCAGTGAAAATGATATGAGTAGGCAGGGGAAATCTAGGTCTGCACTGGATTCCTAAGTAACACTGAGTAGGGATGGACAGGAAAAGGTCAGACCTTCCTGATCCCTAGGCTAGAAGGTGTCTAGCTGGTGGCCCTGAGCCCTGTCGGTCCCCCAGCACAGGAAGAATGTACTTTCTTTGCTCTTCAGAGCTGTTTTGCAACTGTTTTCTGTCTTCTTTTTTTTTTTTTTTTTTAATTTTCTTTTTTAAGGATTGTATTGGAGTTTCCTCTGTGTGATGGATTCTGACCCGTTTGTTAAAAATGGAATTTATCCCTCAATACATTTGTAAACTGCTGTGTAAAAATGCCATTTCTTTTGGAAATGATGTTCCCATTTATTTCCCAGAGCTGTACTTCAGCATTAAATACTGGGCACATGCCAAGTTATAGGGCTGTAAAATAGATTTCTGAAAAAAACCCTAGACCTTCCCATGTTTTAAAATATTTGAGAGGAAAAAAAGCTAGTGACTGTTTAAGTGTGACACTGAGACCTTCCTAAAAAATTCATCCCAAAATAATCATCTTTTAAAAAAAATAAGATGCAAACAACCCTAAAGGAAAATTAAAGTGTCTTCGTAATGGTTATTTTAGAGTGGGTGTAATGTCCAGCTGTGTTGCTACAGAATTTGTTGGTGAGTAAGGGAGCCTGAGCCTGAGGTAGGTTCACTTAGGTGCTGGACTGGGAAAGAGCATTTGATAATGGCATGCAGGGCTCTGTGGTAATCATGCTTTTAAGGAGGAATAATTTACAGTTGTGGTAGGTGAACTTGGTCTTCGGAATCCATTTTTAAGGTCACGTTTCAGGCTTAGTCTGATAATAGACAAGGCACATCAGTCTGCTTTGTTATCCTGTGCTATGGAAGAACAGGGTATTTTCGTTCTGGATACTTCTAGACCGGAGGTCTGTAGGGACAAAAACTTGCTCTGTCTGCACACCTCTTATTAGATATGATATGCTAAGGTCCGTAGTCGCACAAGGAGGAGTTTCTGCCCTGGGAAGAGGAGAAATGTAAAGGTGTTGCCGTTTTAACTGTAACCAAGCTTTCGTTGGCACAGCATTACTGTTCCTGCACTACGTGGGTAAGCCAGCCACTCGCTTCTAGCCTTCAGTGGGAGATTTTTTCCCCGCTGCCTGGCTACTGCGTGTTTCTCTGCAGCTGGCAGATGCGTGCCGTTACCTTTTATTGCCTGCGGCGGGCGGGGCTGGATTGTCGCTCCGTGTCCGTGTCCGTGGCGGTCCCTGCGGGCGCCGCGCCGCCTGCTGCCCGGCCCGCAGCCAGCGCCGCCGGCACGGCCGCTCCGGCGCTGCGCCCTCCGCCTGCGCCGCGCTTGTGCGCTCAGAAACGCTCAGGACGGCAGCATCAGCGTGTGCCATTTCGGTCTGCCACCCTCCGACCTGCCACTCGCTTCTTTGCTTGGAAGCGTTGAGGACGGCAACGCCCGCTTGAGTAATTTCTGTATGTTTCTGTTAAAAAGTTTCTCTGAAGTACTGGGAGTTAGAGTGAGTCTAATTCGTTGCTGCCTTTGAGGAATTAACTGCTCTAGAATTTTAGACTTGAAGGGGAAGAGTGTTGATGCCAAGTAATTTGCCTCCTTTGCCTGCTATAAATGCAAACGCAGGAAAATGCCCCAAATAAGCTACCTTTATCAAGTACCTAATTAGCTGAGCTGTTCTGCTTCAGCACAAGACAGGTTATGACTGGGATTGTAAAAAAGGAAATTCTTTTATAGCCTAATTTTTAGATGAAGAAAAAACTTGCATTTGATCACAGCCGTTGATTTTTCTGACAGCTCCACACACAGCCTGTGACTTGTTCCTCATTAATACAGCTATATGAAACTGTTCTTTTTCACTTTACCTCCTATTTTGTGTGGCTTCAGCGTTTTCTGCAGCTTGATGTGATACAGCTTTGTCCATGTTAACAATTACTGAGGCCCAGCAGGAGTGGATGTGTAGAGTGAAATAGTCATTGCAGAGGACCAAATACACAGGCTGCATTCATTCAAGGTTTTTACAGTAGTCTAGTTGCAGTCTTGTCCCAGCAGCTGAGCATCCTTTAGCATACCCTCTGGAATGTATCTTCTGATTTTGTTTCGTCCTAAGGGTATCCAGTTTGTCCCCTCAGACTCCTCAGTCATGTGGCTCAGTCTAGAATGAGAAGGAATGCATGGGGAGATTGTGTCAAAGGGAATGAAGGTGTTCTTCCTCTGAATTAAAATGCTGATGTAAACTCACTTATTGAATTCTTTCTCAGTTGTAGCTGAAACTGCCTGCTTCCCTGTGTTTTTCCACATTGATTCACCAAAAGGAATAGAGATTGAATTTGTGAGACATATGTCATGGTAGCTGTAGGGTTTCAATTGATAATATTACTGCTATTAGCATGCTGATTGAACTTTTTTCCCCGTAAACTTAGGAATTTTTATACCTCCAAGTCATTTATATTACTCATGTAGCACAGCAATTTTAGATGTTCTTATCCAAAATCTCTTAACCTCCCAGATGGCAATAAAACCTAAACAGAAAATCCAGCATGCTATAATAAAAAAAAAACCTAAAAAAATACACAAAATGTGTAGATCTGATTCATTAATCTTCGTTAGTGGCACTTAGACAATATTATTGAGCTACTGTGGTAAAATATTAATGAGGATTGAGGTATTGCTTAGATGGGACTTTCACAGCAGTTGGGCTCTTTGGCTGCTTTTCTTAACTTCACCATTGACTTGCTGGGTAATGAATTTTCCTTAAACTCCTACATTTTTTTACCTTAGAGACCCAAGGAAGCCCAAAGATATTTAAATATTATGACGGTTGATTTAAAGATCTGGGTAGCCTTATATCAGGATATGTTACAGGAATGTTGAAAATGCTAAAAGACTTGAGACCTTCAAAGGAGGAATGAGAATAGCTAAAACAATTCTGTTTATACTTCTAAGGTATTTTAGTATCAAAAGTAGTAAAATATTCTCCCACAGAACTGTTGTAGTGTTTCACAGTTTTTCAGCTGATAAACCCCTGTGTTTGTTTCTGTTCAAAAGCCAGTTTTGCCCCTGAATTCTTTCATGTAATTATTTGCTAGTGTCACTTTAAGTATTAGAAGAATGACATGTACTGTGTTTGATCATATCATGGAATATAGCTTTGAAGATGACAAAAAAATACCTCAACTTGTATTGCACATTCAATATTGCTTCTTCCAAAGTGTTTTAGACACTAAGACGACATGAGTCAACCTTTACAATTTTGCTTTACTGCATAGAACTGGTTTGTAATATTCATCTGTAAAGGTCTTAACGTGGATTCTTATCTGTGTGTGTATAATTGGTAAGTTATTCTCAATAGTTAAACTATTCAAGGACCTCTGCCTTGATTGATTACAAACTACTCCAGGCATCTGTTCAGTAGAGTTTATAAACATTTTGTCATCACAGTATGTGTGTTTAGAAGTCAATTAAATACAGCAGACAAATTCTGGCTGAATCAGACTCAGAAATTCCAAAAGCTGCATGATAAGAGCCTGAATTGTGATCAGTATCAGATAATGGTTGGCACTCTCATCCAACAGCTCTCTGCATTTCCAGTGATGTCTCCAACAGTAGTACCAACCCCTGTGATTTTCTCAGAACCTGTGCGGAGTGACATTTTATTTCAAGGTCAGTTCCTGAAGTTCTAATAGAACTTCAGCATTCAAACTACCTAAAAAGGAGAAGTTCAGGTTTTTATAGCTGGAAATATAATTTGAGATACAAGCTTTCAAAGCTTTCTGGTCTGAAGGTGCTGTTTAAGAAAATGAGAAGAGCAGTCCCTTCTTCCCCTCCTCTGCTGCTGGGAACTCGCTTCAGTTCTGAGACAGCCAAGGTTGTTGGGCTGCTAATGCATGTTGTTGAAATGGCCACTTAGGCAGGAAGAAGACATATTACCTTAGTTTAAGGGACATTATACAGGAACACCATTTTCTTTAGCATATTTTTCACTCTACTATACCTTTTAGTAGTCTTTAACCCTGCTATCCAATTATCTACAGCTTCACTTTCTTATTTAAAATGGTGCTCATTGTTGCTTTCAGTATATTTCACTGTCTCTCTGTTTTAAAATCACTTTGTAAAAGTCTTTGGCTGTAGAGATTATGTAATTTTAAGGTCAGCCGTATCAATAAATATTAACTGGTTTCTTTAATCTGTCAAAGTCTGTTTAAAAAAGTATTCTTCCAACTGCTGCATGTGAACTAGAAACTAATATATCTCACAAGTTTTCAAATGTGAAACATTATTCCATAAGAGAGTACATAAACTTTACAAAACAAACAGTTAACATCCATGTTAGCATTTAATCAAGTTGAACCTTTCAGGAATAAATGCATTTTCCTTTTAGAAAAATAGTTCCTTTTAGGGAAATTGGATCAAATGTAGATGATTTTTCATGATGCCACTGAAATACAAAGCAAATGGATATGCATTTTGGAAGTAATGCATATTACTGGCACAAGCCTTGTCACTTTTTTTCCGTTTTTACAGGTCGTGTTCGGTTTGGTTTTTTTTGGTTTTTTTTTTTTTTTGTTTGTTTTTTTTTTTTTTAGATAAATAATTGAAAAAGTTGTAGCCAAAGGATCAACCACTCAGAACGTAATTTACTCTGTAACTACAAAATTATGTCTAAAAGCCTGCAAATGTCTGAAGACTGTACAGGGAATTTGTAGCACGTTATAGAAGAGATATTTCAACAGCCTTACTGTTGAAATTTCCAGCCTTGTCATTCTTAACACACTCAAAACGTGAATTTGAGCTGGCATCACTTTATGTACCAGAGCACCTTCTAATAACTGAATGCATTTTAAGTGTCTCTTAGTAGCATGGTATAAAAAATGTAGTCACTACAAGGAATACCTTGACATTTCCATAAAATGAGGCAAACAAACGGGTCTTACAATTTTGAATTTTTTGTCACGAATAAAAAGAAATAATTGAAAGCTTAACTTCAGAACTTCCAAGACCAAATTTGAAGTTGCCTGTAAAATATGTGCAGCATATATTTTCCCAGGAACTAGTGGTGAAAAAATACTCCAGTTTTCTATTAACTTGTGTATCCCAAAGTTAACATTTGTACTGTGTTCTGCAAATGATGACATCTCATAAAAATTCAGACCATTTGATTTGTGCATATTCTCTAAATTTTCAAATATTCTCAATGCAATTGCATTGTTACCTTAGAAATAAGGGATTTACCTTCTCTTTCAGCTCTGCAATAATATATAATCACATATTTTATATATCCATAGGTCTCATTCACAGCAGCCAAAAAAACTAAAGACATCCCAGCCCTTTTCAGTCTTTTTAAAAAAATCCTTTTTATCAATTGAAAAAGTAGTTAATACAAGCTTGGCAATAAACAAGACTTATCCTACCAAACTGTGTCCTCACAGCTGTGGGTGAATCTTGGAAAAACAATATTATGTAATCTGTTGTCAAAATCAACCTGTCTGTCTGAATCACATTAGCTAATAATAATAATAAAACTCTGGACTACTTTTCTTGCCCTTCAAATATTTCTGCATCTCCTAGCAACAAAAAAAGTTCCAAAAAGTTTTATTTTTAGAAGTGTGCTAGAGTTGTTTTCCCAACCATTATATTTTTATGCTGTCTCACTGACAGGTTCCCATGAGCAAGTGAGAAAGCTCCTCTGCTTCAAGTGCAGTGATCTATAGTGGTTACTGCTCTCTGTTGCAATATATATTGAGGTATAGCTCATCTTGTTAGTGAAGCATTGACCTTGGGGTCAGTCTTATAATCCCAGTGTCTGTACACTTGTAACTGAATTGACCTCATTTAGTTTATGATCATTTCATCTGCGGTTTAATCTGCAGTTTGCATGGCCCTTAGATTCAAAATATTGTGTCTCTGTGTCGTAGGGTTATGATAAAAGATAATGCTCATGATACAAGTGTAGAGTAGACCATCTGTAGGTAACACATCCAACATCATAACCATGAGAATTACACTGCAAAGGGCATTGCCTGAGAGAATGTCCTGATCTGCAGGCCAAGAGGTGCGAAGGGCTTGGCCCCTGTGGAACAGACTGGCTGCATCTGTGTTGCATAACATCCTCTTCTTGGATGCCAAGAGATTGCTATTCTTCTTTCTTTGTATGATTCACAAAAACTGCCACAGTTCACCCAAGTTGTGTGATGATGCAGAGGGATATATGTTGTGTTTCTTGAGGCCATTGCATGATGGCAGTGCTCAAAGGCAGCAAACCTGCTAAGGCAGTACTGAGGGAGTGTTACAGTGCACAGGGAGCAATCTTACCTATACTGTCTGTAGGCAGTAGCTCCTGTGGTAAATCTTGTTCAAAAATTCCCCTGCTTCTGTGTCAGAAGAACCTACCTGTGTGACTCTGAAAGAAAGCCCAGGAGCTAAGAGATACAGGGAGAACCTTAGCAAATCACAGATCTGGAACAAGCAGGGGAGCAAAGTTATTAAAATATCGGTACACATGGGATTATTTTAACTACAGCTCCATTGCTTCGGCTGTCTTTTTAAAAAATTTATTTCAAATGTATTGTTTTGGCTTTGGTATCAAAGTTATATTTATATATGTGTGTTCGTAGGTTTTTTATATAAAGACATATTTAAGGATTTCTTGGTTTTAAACTATAAAGATTTAATATGCAGAATGTTCCAGAATCAAACTTCAGTACAGAAAGCTGAAGAGTCTTTCAGAATTTCCTTTGCAGGTGTTGAATATTCACAATAAAACTCGGTCATTTCTGCTTGATTGTTTCACTCGGGTGGAATACTTTCATCCGGTCGACAACAATCTCAGACTTGAGAGTAAAGATCTCTTTCCCCTAAATTCTTTTCTGAGACTCTTACCCAGTCCTGCTCTCATGAGATTCACTGTTGAAGGCCTAGAGGGTAGCTTTACTTCTGATCTTATTAATGATTGCCAGACACAGAAATAGTCAAATTGTCTTAAAAGATACTAGAATATAGAAGCAGTTAGGAAAGAGAATAAGAAGTGTTCATCCTCTCTCTTTCTCCCCCCTCATCTCCACCAGCCAGTGCAAAGCATGCTTTTGTTTTATATAACATGGCCATGCCTGTACATTCCTCTACATCCTTTCATGATCCTCAACATCATCACTATCCTTTTTTCCTTTTGTTAGAAAAGGTCTGGCAACCTCCCCTTTGCCCTAAAAGTTATGAATTATAATCAAATTTAAAGTGGGACTGTTAATTACATGCATTTGAATAAGGTAGTCTTTTCAGTGTATTAATTTTCTTTATAAGAGACTTAGTAAATATTTTATTATTTCTGTGCCTTCATCTAATTGCAGAATCACAGGAACTTCCAGAAACAATGGTGATGATAATGAGATCAGTAGAAATTACAAACAGTGAAGTTTTCATGCAGAGATATAATGAAATGTTTAGTGAAAATCAGTGCAATTTCAGGAAGCTGAGAGAACATAGGAACACAGAACCCACTGCCCTTTTTCTCCAGGCAAACCACCCTCCCTCAGAGAGTAGTTTTTAAATGAAGAGGAAGGAGCTCTCCAAATGATACATTGGTTTGAAAGAGCATTATTCAGTCAGCTTTTGTACAGAGGATTGGACTACATGACCTCTAGAGGTCCCTTCTAACCTGAACTTCTCTATGATTCTATTGAAGTCCTAACTCTACACATGGAAAATTTGGATTCCTTAGACAGTGTTTTTGCCAGCATCTCCTCTTGAGGCTGGTTTCCACAGCTTTGTTCAGCTTTGATAACACCTTTCATAGTCCCTTTGTAATTAGAACTCATCTGCCATTGTCTAATACCCACATTAATCTGTCCACTACTAAATAAGAAGCCATGAGAAATGTGTTTATAAATTCTAGTTTATCAAGCCCTCTTTCAGTGTTCAAGAATGTGTTCTGGGTGAAATAACCTAAATCCACAGCTGCCTTTCCTACTTAAAAAAGTGTCTGACACCGTATTCTTCTGCAAGAGCTTTGCTTCTCTGTCAGGTAAAATGGAGTGTGGGGTGTAAGCACCTTTCCAATTAATTTGTAGAGAACCCACTCAGCCTTCAGAAAGCCTACAGAAATATATAGTCCTTATAAGCCCACTTAGATGGTATAATACTTAAGAAGAAGTAAATACTGGACCTTGAAACATGGGGATTTCAGCAGGAAACTTACATAAAAAAGGGTTGCTCACAATTCTTGTTGTTGTATTTGATGTTCTGCAGTAGCATCAAAGAACTATTGAGAACGTATGGTGTGCTTGGTAAAGCAGCACTGTGATTGCAGTGAAAGATTTGTGTTCTGCTTTTGATTATGGTCACATATTTCCATACACTACACTTTTTTTCCTATTTGCTGAATCTTGATTACTCAAATAGGAAATTGCCAGTAATTATTGGAATTTTCATTTCAACATTTGTTTTATATAAATCTTTATAATTATTTATAAAAATCTATTTTTATATAAATTTTTATAAAATAGATATATTTTTATAAAAATACTTGTGGGTTTGGTTGTATTTAGGCAATGTATAGTAATAAGGTGAGAACTTTGATGCTTATATGAAAAAAATGCAGCTTTTCATCAAGTTTGAGAGACAGTCCATATTTTTTGTGAATTGATCCTGACTGAATTGATCTTACTGAAACTGTATGGATATATACTAGCTAAAAGTTTAACCTGGGATTCTCATGTGTGTTTCAATATAATTATGTGCTCGTTCATTCATGCATAGCAGAATAACTATGAGTTGGAATTTTGAGTACTTACATTAACATAACACTATTTCCGTTATGACTGGGTACAAAATTGTGGCATCAGGAATCACAGAGCTGCATTTGGAAGGGACCTCTGGAGATTGCCTAGTCCAACACCTTGGTCAAAGCAAGGTCAACTAAAGGAGGTTGCTGGAGGCCAGTTGGGTTTTGAATGTCTCCAAGGATGGAGGTTCTGCAGCCTCTCTGGCTGTGTCCCTGGGGAGCGCAGACCTGGACACAGCATTCCTGTGTTTCTCACCACTGCTGAGTAGAGGGGGATGATCCTAAGGAGAGCTTCACGTATTTCAGCTGTTCTTACATACAGAGCAATTTCTCCTTCTGCTCTTCTTGGCTAGTCCTTCCTGAAACACCTGTATCCATCCATTAACTGATTGCTGCAGCCAGGTGTCTCCTGTCACTCAATACCAGCTCACACTACTGAATTTTGACCCACGGGATCTATGCTTTCTTCAGCTTCTTCCTTCTTGCTGTCAGAATTGAGGAGAGAGCCATCTGGGCCCATTTCTCTCCTTTATTTTTAAGAAAAATTAATTTGCTTAATTTAATACAAATGTTTAATAAAGATTAATTTCTAAGTATGATGCCAGCTTTTATTTCCATCTGACAAATAAGTAGCTGCTGTAAACATGCTAGAAATATGTAGGCATGTTATAAATTCCCATGGAAAACTAGCTTGTAGTTCAAGATCTATGCCATAAAAAAAAAGTCAGGGGGAGGTTTTGTTGTGCTAAAATTTTTTATAGTAGGACTTTGCTTCATAGAGAGATGGATTTTATTTTTTGTCAGGGAGGAACATTTCAAGAAATAATTGTTCTCTCCTGAGCAAAACTTTCTAATGAATTTTTAATCAATTTCCTTGTTAGTGCAGCTTTATATGTAGTAGATTCTAATGAAGGTAAACACTGCTTTTGAACAAGCATCCAAGAACTTCAGCTGAGAAGCAAAGTATTAGCATAAAAATTTTGGAGAAGGGTTATGTGTGATGCACATAGTGCCCTACTCCTGTTTTAAAGAATATTTTCTTTTCTATGTGTTTGTATGTGTACAAGGTGAACGGACAAACCCATGGCTTGTCTCTATTTGGTTATGAAGTAGAACGGTGCTGTGGTGTAGAGCTGGGTAGAGCAGTGATGCACCAACAAACTGATATTTTTTTTGAGGTTAGAACAGGTAACATGTTACCTTTTTTTTTTTTTTAATTACCTTTTGCCACTACTTTAGGTAGAGATGCTTGGATTTGGAAAGGTGTGGAGCTTTGTCCTTTTTATAAGTCTGAAATTCATATATGTAATAATGCTGTGGCCTGACTGTAGACTGTGATTCTGAAGGAGAGCTGCTTTTCTGTTGAAACATCCTGTATCTCAGGTATGTGATACAGGTGGCTAGTCATGGTCTCCAGTATGTTCTTAATTCAGTGGCATTGGGATCTCAAATTCTAAGGTACTCTTAGTATGTGTACATAGGGTCTTGTTAGAATTCTGCCATACACAAACCAAGGCAGGCTCTGTTTCACTTTCTTTGAACTGTTCTGAGTCCTTAGGTAAGTTGGGGCATCAGGAAATATTGATGCTGTAGGCCCATATAACTGAGAAAGTAGAGTAAAGATGGGGTTTGGAGACCTCCTTAAGAAAACAGGTCAGTAGCTGCTTTAAAAGTAAGTATAATTCTTTGATTGCAAATGAAATGTTGCAGGCAAGATTGATCTTTCTCTCGTAATTGTATTTTGTTGCTTCTCTCTTTTCTCAACTGATTGCATTTTATTTTCCCTTATATTAACAGTGACATTTTAGTGGAGGCTTAGGAAAAGATTCTTGTCCTGTTGGTCTTAGATTGTCTTATTCCTTAATAATAATTTTGGAAGTTGCAGCCTTTCATTCTTTTGAATGAAAGTGTAGGCTTGAAAGGAAAAAAGAATGCCATTAGAAGTGTATATATAAATATATATATGTACATACATAAAGAACTACATCAAAATGAAAACAGGAAAATGTGAAAGCATGTTATTTATTTGCTTCTCTCTGTCTGTGACTTCTGTCAAGAACGATTCCATTCCTATGGTAGGGATGCTTACAGCTGGAACCTTCTAGAAAACTTTGATTAACAGGGCACTAATAGAATTTTCCTTAAGCCACAGCACGTACTGAGTGAAGATATAAAAGATGTCAATCCTGTGTGCCCTCGGAGCAGTTAGCGCAGTTCCCAGGCAGAACTCATTTGTGCTGTCGACTTACTGGCTATTTTCTCTCTTACAGATAGGACTGCTTCCTTGTAACTAGTTGAGAAAGAGTACGTTTGGTAGCATTTGGAAACTCTGCTGTAATCTTTTACTACAAAGTGGCTTCACAGAACTTGTGAGGTGGATACTGAGTTTGAGTGTATTCCTAATCCTTCTTTAAAGTCATGATACTATATGGTTAAGAAGTCTGATTTTGGGGTGAGGTTCTCCAATGCCAAGGAAATTGAGAGTGTGGAAACAAAATGAGCCTTAGATTTGTTTCTGTATTAAGTTCTTCTGGGTGGAAGAAGAAGAGGTTGATGAGAGAAGAGATGGCATTTTCTTTCAAAATGCTTTTTCTGTTCTAAAAACTTGAGAAGTGGAATCCATTAACTATCCTGATTTTGAGTGGAATAGAGTTAATTTTCTTCTTAGTAGCTAGACCAATGCTGTGTTTTGGATTTAGCATGAGAATAATGTTGATAACACCCTGATATTTTGGTTGTTGCTACGTCATACTTATTCAAATAAAAGGATTTTTCAGTTTCTCATGCTCTGCCAATGAGGAGCTGCACAAGAAGCCAGGAGGGAGCATGGCCAGGACAGCTGACCCAAAGGCCAGAGATATTCCATACCATAAGACAACATGCCCAGTATTTAAACTGGGGGAGTTACCTGGAAGGGGCTGACTGCTGCTCGGGAACAGGCTGGGCATTGGTCAGTAGGTAATGACCAGCTGTACTGTGCATCACTTGCTCTTTCTTGGGTTTTGTTCCTCTCTCTGTCTCCTTTTCATTGCAGTTACTGTTGTTGTTGTAATAATAATGGTGATGATAATATTTTACTTCATTGAATTATTAAGCTGTTCTTGTCTCAACCCATGAGTTTTCCCCTTTTCCGATTCTCCTCCCCATCCCACTGGAAGGATGTGGGAGGAGCGAGTGATTGTGTTGTATGTAGTTGAGCTGTCTGAGTTTAAACAATGAAAATTAACAGAGAGATTTTTAATTCAAGATTTACCATTTAATTCTTTCATATTGTGTTTCCTAATCTTGGGTTTGCTCTGCACCCTGTCTTTTTGGTACCAAACTTCTCTTTAGTATTACAATGTCACATGACAAACAGCTCCCATAATGAGAAGACTGCAAATCTGCAAGATAAAATCTGACTGTCAAGGAGTAAACTCATTATAAACCCTCATTATAAACATTAAAAAAACCCCAGAAAAATGCTGCATAAGATACTGCTTTTTTTACTTCACGTTATTTATATTTGGAGTGTGGCAAAAATCTGAAAAATCTCCCGTAAGGGATGAATGCCACATTGATACAGAGCCAAGGGAAAAGCTTTACAGTAGAAATTGTTCATTGACTCTGTGACTGAAAGTGTGCAGAAAGAGAGCAGAGGGACTGCAAGAGCAGAAAGAATTAGATAACATTAATTTAAAAAACACAACAAAGCCAAATCACACGATTGCTGTATAAACGGCTTTAACTGTATATATTTATTTCCAGTGGCTCTGAAAACAAATGAAAGATTACTGGGAAAAGATTAACTGTAACATATGCAAGGAAATGTTTGAAGCAGTTAGAAAAGCTTTTTATGGTAGAGCAGTTAAATCTAGTTAATTGTGTTTGATTTTTGTTTTCATAATTACTTCCATTGTTTCACTGAACTCCTCCTGAATGTCTGACATAGTCAAGCTCTCATGCCGTAATTAAAGAAAATGAATATATAGAAAGTGAATACCAATGTGATTAGTGTTGTGTTACATACTTTAATATTAATGTGCTGCTCATCCTGGTTGAGAGCTGCTTCATGCTTAGCTGAGGAGATAATCCACAGTTTAAAACAAAGAAACTACTCTGTTAAGTTAATGAAGTTAATGGAAGTATTTGACTGTATGTGAAGGTAAGAAAGGTCATTCTGGTCAGGTGAGAAGGTCATGGCTAAGTCATGAGTAAGTCTTTGTAATGAGAACCACAAATTATTTTAATTCCCACTGTGACCCCCCCATGCCAGCATTGTCCAAGCTGGTGGCCTTTGGGAGCACTGCCAGCAGCAGTCAGGGAAGGGTGAGCTGGCCCGAGGTGCAGCACAGCCTGTGGAGCTGTTTCTGTGCAGCAGGTTTTATAAATCCTGAACTGGTGTGTCCTAGAAGTGTACAGCACCTGACACACTGACGGCAAGACACAGTGCATATGATGTACAGGCAACTAGCTTTTGTGGGTGTTACTTGCTGAATCAGATTTCTAAAATACATTTATATCATCCTCTTGGAGCACAATTGAAGAGCAAGGTAGAACAATATTCTGCAATGCATGTGCTTTTTAGTGTCTCTGCCACAGGCAGAAAACCTGATTGTGTCTGGAGGAGTGTAGCTGAGACTGTTTGAAACTGCAAACACAAACGCTCTCTTTCACTCTGGGTCTAATTTTGGTCTTCCTTGCTTTGAGATAAACCCAATAAAGATCACTAAAATTGCAGATGCTCATTGTGGCTCAGTTAGATCTGAAAATACCAACACTGGGCAACAGGTAAGGAGCAACTGGCTATTTTTTTTGATTGGAGTATCACACCTGGATGCTGTGGTTAAATTGGCCAATTATTCCTTTATCGTTTGGTTTTTTTCTGATATATTTCATGCAGTGTATTTCAGAGTACAGGTGTTTAGTTAGCGCAGCTGTTGAGACTGAAAATTATCAGGAGGAGCACTGCATGGCTTTGTGTAAATGAAGTGAACCATTTTACTGAAAAGGTGAATGTGCCTAGCAATGTCACACCTGAAGTACCTTCAGTTTTAGCTTGTACCGTGAAACTGCTTTCTACGAGCTTTTAGGCAGATGACAGCCTGATTGAGTAGGACTGTGGCATGAGGAGCAGTGGAGACTGTAGGAGAATTCTGAAAGGCATTTGCAGGCTCATATGGTGATACATGGTCACCCGTGTTCACAGTAGAATTAGACACCTGTAGATGTATCAATCCTGAGGGTGTCTAGCACTTCTCAGAACGGCTTAAGAATAATTGCGAGATGGCTGATCAGAAGTGTTTGGAAAAGCAAAAGGGTTGTAATAAAAATAGAAAATAACAAACAGTACAGAAGTAAAAAGAAAAGGCATGTGTGGTGCAAAGGGATCCTTTGCACTAGCTATCCCACTGAAAAGCCCTGAGCACCTCTGTGCTCTCCCTGATCTACTTAAGGATTGAGGAGGGGTCTATTGGCAAGCTGCCAATAGAATCCTGTACTGGTTTTGAAGAACAGCTAGAAGGTCTAACAGGTGCTCTTCTGCTGGCACTGGGCCAACCACAACAAGAGAAACATGGAACGTTCTGGTGCCTCTCTATAGAAGTCAGGGGTGTCACTGAAACCCCTTTTCCTAATTTGGAAACATTTGCTCAGTGTGGGGGTACATTGCTACAATATGGCAGAAATACACAGCAGTGTTTTGTGCTCAGTCCTTGGTCCAGCTAGGGTTGTCAATCCCTTTCCTTCCGTGGTGGATGTCAATCTGGCAACGGTTGAAAGGAAAACCAAGCCAAAAGAGCTGCAATGTCTTCTTTCAATTTATTTGACAGTGGTATATTAGGTAACATTGTTTCTGGGTAAAGCCAATAGTGAATACATGATTGAGTCCAAAGCTCTTCCTGTAAGCCAAGGATCTTCATTACCGTTCATGGACGTTTTATGTAATTGCTTGTGTAAGAGTTGCACGTGATGGATTGTCTACTTTGGATAAAAGTACTCAGCAGGTGCTGTGATTTTATACACTAAAAATGAATATTTAAGACCCAAGGGAAGCTATTCACAACTTTGGGGAGGTGGAGAGATAGTAGAAGCATAATTTAAAGTAGTTTATGGCTCTTTTAAAGCACTATTAAAAGAAATATCTTAACATTTCGTAGGGTGATCCATCACAGGCTGACTTGTCTGTTTAGGATTTTCCCAAACGTTTGTCTAGTTAGATAAAGGATATGCATGAATGTGCAAAATGATTTGGCTGTTTTGTCTGAATGATGACAATTTGCAGAAATCTGAATTTGCCACGTTTCTGTCTTCCCTTCGCAGCTGAACTGAGAGTTCAGTGTTGTACCTTATACCTCTTTGATTTGTTAGAGTACTTTACATTCGTAGGGCAGAAAAGCTGGATTCCGTCCTCCATATCAACCTGTTCAGAAACTTAACTTACATGTATATTTAAAAGAATATATAGGCAAAATCAAATGATTTCTTAAATATGCCACCCCAGTTTGATTTAATCCACTAGCAGCACTATAACTCTGGGCCTCAGACTCTGCATGTCATTGCCTTGGAAACTTGTATCAGCATACTTGTAACAGGGTGATTTCAGAAAGGTGGTGTTGACTCTTACTTTGTTACCTGTAATTTTTACAGGTGCCATTGATTGGAGCAGTATCCAGCCAGTGCATGTATCAGTGCAAGATGTGGCTATTTGCCAGTGACTGAGTTTGAGAGTTTATGTTTTCAGAGGTTTATTTTTCTATGCACAGACTAGTGTCAGTGGTGCATGCCAGTGCCTTTAAGGAAAAAAAAAAGAATTCCTACTTAAAATAAGTGATTCTGTGCATTTTACAATATACGTGCTTATAAACACAGAAGCCTGGGAAAGTGTTTTTCAAGTAGGCATGTAAAGGACGCTCTTCAGAGAAGTTGTACAAGCTATGTACTGTAAGGAAAAGAAATGAAATGTAATCATTATCCAAATACGGTGAATAAAGATAAGAGTTCTCCACAATTTATCCACCAAATGTGTGTCTCTGTCTAACACAGAGTAACTCTAATACCACAGTTGTAATATCAAGTCTGCCCGCATATTTTGTGCAAAATCTCTGTGGTGAGGCATTCATTGCCTTGAAAAGCTGACACAATGGAATGCTTTTTGTGCTGGCTCTGGACAAATTATAGTCCATTTTATCAGTTCCAAGGTCAGAGTACTATCATGGCTCTTAAACTGTAGTGTAGTAAAGTGGGCTCTATTGAATGTTCAAGGAACAGCTGTAAGTTTGCCTGATTACTGCAGCCAGGTATCTCCAGCACCAGAGATTTTGTCTGAACCTATTTCTCTTGTCTACATTCTCATTTTTGCTGTAATTTCATTTCAGAATTGATTTTTACTGCAATACATATGGAGCTGCAGAGTTAAGACACTCTCAAGACACAGCAGCCATTGTTAACATGTCACTGTAGAAATGCTTTCATTGCTTGTATCGGCTCTAGTGCTAGTTTAAGCATAAGTCAAAGGGCACTGTTATTAAACACCTTGTGCTACCAGAGTCTGTGTTTCTTTCCCTATCATTCTTGAATAGACCACTTCTATTCTTAGAATTGAAAAACAAGCCCTTTCACACGAAACCTGAAGTAGATTTACGTGGATGTAATACTTCTCTTTCCTCTTCTAACTTGTCTACTACTAGGCTTTTCTTCCCTTTCAAAAAAACCTATCAATATGAAACATTGTTTTTATGCTCTGCATGCCAGCACTGGTGTAGGAATATTCATTTTCCTGTGAATAAAAATCATCATATGTTTTTTTCTTGACCCCTCTGAAATGCAAAACAATTATTTCAAATTTGGATCAGAATTATTTTTTTTCTAATAAAAACTGTGTTATTCAGCAGAATCCATTTTTCTCATGGCATACAGTCTAAAGCTCCTGATATCCTCTGTGTGAGTAAGGATATTTCCTTGCCCATTTTGCACTTTCTCTTCTCCCCTTTTACATAACAGTTCATCAGCACTGCTATTTAATGTGCAAAGTGAGTCATTTCAGTAACATCTCCCTACCCCCAAACTTCAGCTGTCCTTCTTTTGGTTCACTCTTGAGTTCATGACCAACTGCAGACAGATCACTGATTCAGTGTTGTGACTTCTGCTCTTAGGGAGCAGGTGAAGGAATGTGGGTAGCTTTCTCTTGTCTGCCATGGGACCCCAGCACATGGGCATCAAAGATCTCAGAGTTCCTGTAGAGTAAAATGAGGACAAAGCCGCAAATAAAGCTGACATCT
Organism: Nicator chloris; assembly: GCA_013400495.1. Lineage (NCBI taxonomy): Eukaryota > Metazoa > Chordata > Aves > Passeriformes > Pycnonotidae > Nicator > Nicator chloris. The sequence continues at coordinate 24,120 of WAAE01015954.1, forward strand.
CTTGGTAAGATGGAGGTTATTGTGTGTTTAGGTGATATGATGTGCTTTATTGATTTTACTGTCTTAATTTGACTTTTAAAACTTGTTTTATTGTTAAGTAGTCATGGATAATTTTGAAATGGGTACCACCTTGCAATTGCAGTAGCCCTTTTTTTAGCACTGTTCTTTAACTCTTTCGCACCACTGGCATAGTCTGTAACTTTCTGTAGAGAGACAAGCTGTTGATTTTTTTTCCTTTCCTTTTCAGGGAGTAATATGTGGGAGGCTGTGGACTATTTGCTTCCGACATAGGAACAGCACTGGGTTGGGATCCTGCACTCCTGAGAGAATGCTGGGGATCTGCAGAGGGCGACGGAAATTCCTGGCTGCCTCTCTGACCATCCTTTTTGTCCCAGCCATTACGTGGATTTATCTGTTTGCTGGGAGTTTTGAAGGTAGGAGAGGAATAATGGCTGGGGAGGGGGTGGTGGGATGTTGAATGAATTGTAGCTGGGCAGACAAATGTAGATCAGTCATCATTGATTTTATTTAAATAAATCTCGTTTGGCTTGCATACTAAATAGTTCCCAAGGTGCAGATTTCAGCAAAGGGCCTTCCTTACCGTGTTCTCACTACTGAGGATGCTGAGTTAATTACTGGCCACAATTACTTGGTTTTCCACTCATCTTTGAACTTCGAAAAAGTGCAACAACTCCCCCCCTGCCCAGTTAAATATTTTTTTCTCTGTATTTTCTAATTTTTAAAAGTTGGTCTATCCTTACAGGATATAACCTATACAGGTCTATGCCCTGTAAGATTTTTAACGTCTTGTTTCAGATATGCTGAACACGGAAAATCAATGGATATCTATATAAGGTTTCCTTATGTAAAAATAGTTTGGATCCACATCCACCTGACTGTCAGTGGATTGTTTTCATTGGATTATCTTTCTGTCCCCTTCTTTTTTTTAGGTGGAAATCCTCCAGTTTTTAGGTACATTGACTTGCAGCTGTGTAATGAGCACTTTTTATAACCAGACTTGGAATAATCACTACTTTGTCTTTTAAATTGCCTGTCTGATGAAGTTTTTTTCCCTGGCCTTACAGATGTTCAGCAGTAATATTTCAGTTAGTTGAGGTTCAAAGATTCTGGCTCTCTTGTTTTTTGCTAGTTTGTGGCTTTTTATTTGTTTGTTTTGTTTATTGTGGAGGTGAAGCATTTTATGTTGGGCAATAGGTATGTTACTTTGGCAAGAGTAAAAAAAAGTAATTCAGCCTTTGTAGTTGCCTTAGCATGAGGCAAGGTGTTCCAACCTTGTAAAAACTGTTCAGTCACCAGTTTACAGTCTGATAATTTTAAAAAGGCATTGTTTAAAATGTCAAGCTTCTTTCACGTATCCTTGGCTGACAAATCTGAGCTGTGTTTAGAAACAAAAGAGATTTCCATGTTACAATTACAAGTAAGAACATGTAAAGATTTTCAGTGTGTTGCATACAATTCTGAATCAGTTACATGCCATGTACAAATATTTGTTTATGCAAATTTATTCAAGTACTTAAAATTTTACCTTAATGTGCAGTAACTCCATGAGCTCGTTCTAGAATGGGATTCATGTTAAATTGGAAATATAAGGGGTGCTAGCTGCATACTTAAAAATAATGATCTGGCAGGCAGAACAGTACTGATTTTGTTTGATTTTTAAAAGCTGAGCAAACGCAGGCCTCACCTTTTTGCTTTTAGAAGAATATTATGCTGCTTTGTCATAATGACTATTTTAATTGTGTCCACAATTGATAATGCCATGGTGTTTTAAATTCCTCTGTGGGTAGAATCCTTTGTTTTTACAGAGAACTCAATACAAATCTTGAAATTTGCTGCTGCAGGGTATTTGAAGTGACTTAAAGCTCTCACTGTGAATTAATCTTAAATGCAAACCAGGGAACAAAGCCGATTACCTATTACAAAGCCTTGCACTGGAAAAGGACTGGAAATTATTTACAGTTAGTAAGTCTTCCAGTTATTTTTCTGTATCTGTGTTTTGTTTTTTTTTAATTTTGGATGGGGATTATTTGATCTTTGTTGGTTAAAAGCTAAGGCCAGCTAGATACTTATGTAACCAAATAATAGCTAGCATTTTCCTTCACTTGTAGGTGTTATGGACAAAAAGTTAATGCCATTTTGTTGTTGTCCTGGTTTAGGGCAAATTTAGGAGGAAACCCCCGAATGGGATCCTCTGGGAAGCAAGCCCAAAACAGCCCCTCCTCCTAAGTTGGGCGGGGAATAAACTACCTCGGAGAAAGAGTGAAAAAAACCATTTATTTAACAAACAAAAGGCCACAAGCACAAACAATTGAATAATGTGAAACAATAAAACCTCTCGCCGCTCCAAAAGGGATGGCCAGAATGAAAGTGTCCTTGCTGGGGTGTAACTCAGCTCGCTCTCAGTCTCGCTCCGGGGGGGCCAGGCCCTGGTGAGCCACAGGTGCGAGCTCCCAGTGCCTCTCTGGGCTTTTCAGTCCAGGACAGATTTAAACAGTCCCAAGCAAAGGCAAAGAATCTGTCCAGGGACCTTCTCTGCTTCAGCTAGCCAAAAACTAATTAAAAAGAAAAGAAAGGAGAGNCAGTGGTTCCCACAATTTACCCATGTTTGAGCTCTCTGTGGAGGTGGTAGTGAGGTGGGAGTGGCTTTCTTCTCTCAAGTAACCAGCAATAGAACAAGAGGAAATGGCCTCAAGTTGTACCACAGGAGGTTTAGATTGGATATTGGGAAAAATTTCTTCATGGAAAGGGTTGACAAACATTGGAACAGGCTTCCCAGGAAAGTGGTTGGGTGACTATCCCTGGAGATGTTTAAAAGATGTGTATATTTGGCACTTAGGACACTGTTTAGTGGTGGACATGGCAGTGCTGGGCTAATGGATGGACTCAATGATCTTAAAGGCCTTTTCCATCATAAACAATTGTATCATTCTGTGGTTGTCTAATGAAGTACAAATTACCTCACAACAGCATTGTGCCTTGATTTTAAACCATCAGGAATGCAGAGTCCTCTCTGCCTCCAGGTGCTTTTTTTGTTAATTACAGGACTAGAAATTTTCTTTTCAGTACATCTGGTTTTAGATTTGAGTAAATAGTTCTTGTTAGACTTTTCTACACCAAATTAAAGAAGTCATCAATACCTGGTATCTTCATAGACTCATTTAATTATTCAGTGTGGAAGGGACCTCAAGAGTTCTCTCAATCACCTCCTGCTCAAATCAGTGTGGGTTTTGGAATTAGGCAAATTTCTTTATTCAACAACGTCTTGAAAACCTCCAAGGATAGAGAATACATGGACTTCCAGACACACCATGAATGAATACCATCTCTCTTTGAGCCCAACATTCTGGATGGTTTTTTACACATCTAGTAGTCCACCCATATACACAGTAAAATCCCAGCTTGCATACAAGGATACTGTGCTTAAATTCAAGGGAGATTGCATAAACTTGTCATGTATTCATAGTCATTTCATCTCAGAAAGCAGTCAAGTTGGTCAAGCATGATCTACATTTGGTGAATCCAATTGCCCTACCAAGCCTGGGAATGTTTCTGTTTGGAGATACCTACATATAGTAGTAAATTCACCATGCTCTTTTATTCATTAAGTTAAAAGGTTGACCTAGCTGAGTCATCATAGCAAAAAAATTTTGTGGGGATTTTTTTATTCTGCAGTTTTTTTCTTTGTTTGTATGTTTCAGGGCTCTAGGCTCAAATCTCTGGTAAGACATATGTAGTGCTGTGTCTGCCTCATACATTCTTGATGTAATTAGGAATTACATTACTCATCCATGTGTTTATATCTAAGAACTTATTCATTTGCCATTGCATAGGAGTGGGATCACACTAGAAACCCTTTAAAAGCTTTGTTAGTGAATCTGTAATATAAAATATGCCCTACTGCAGTCTGTTCCCATGCCCTGTTTTCTAAATAGTTCCAAGTTCCTTAAGACAGAATTTTGTTTCATTTTACGTTTTGTTCTCTTGTCAGAAAGTACATGGCAGCCTGCTACTTCGCTGTTGTCACTCAGACACTTCCAGTAAGACCCTTCCCTTAGAATATTCACTGGAGGTGGTGTTACCCAAGCTGTGACAGGAGTAGCTACTAAAAGCTTCATTAATCATGTATAAATGTCTATTAAGGTTATGAAGCAGAATATTAAAGATGATATTGAATATTGTATAGCCTTTAAACGTACCTGGTTACTGTTGTTTTTAATAATGCACAAGGACAGCATAATTTCAGTTATCTGTCACTTTGAATGAAAAAGCTAATCATTCCAACATTCTTAGATTATATTCAAAAGACAAAGTAATAGAATAGGAAGAGTGGAGTACATTTAAAACAGGGAAAAGGAAATAATCAAATAATACATGATGAATTTTCATGAGAAAGAAAATAGCAGTTTCACTAACTAATGGTAGCTCCATAAATAGCCTAATTTTCCAGGCTATATGCAGCAGTTTTCTATCCCCCTTACTGTGAAGGTCATGTAAAATGGAGATTTGGAATGGTAATTTGACCACGCTTTCTAGATTATTGATTCCTCCAAAAAGAAAAAAAAAAGGAAAAAGTGCACTGTGGCTGTGTGACCTCAGCAGATTTACAGTCACCTCCATTTTGACAAGGTGAAAATACACTTGAGTTACCAGTCCCTGTGTGGTAGATCCACTTGAGGCTGAAAGCCTAAAGTATGTGCACAGGGCTCCTGTGTAGAACATATTTCCCAGGAAAGAGAGAGCCAGTAATGTAACCTTAAGATGAAAAATTGAAAAGTTGTATGAGGTCCTGTAGGGAGCCTGTGAGAGAGCAGTTGACTTTGGTTTCTTTTAACTGCTCAGGTAGCATTTTAAAAAACAGAGCCTGCCTTCTTTCCTGGGACTTGCTTTCCTTGATGGTGCTCTTTTCACTCCAGTGTTGGGCAACTATCATTCCCTGACAATTCATTTCACTCAGTCATCTGTAGAGACATGATTGAAGCCAGAGTTGGGCAAACACCTCATAAAATACAATAAAATAAATTGCAGGAAGGCGGCAAATACTCATTTTAGTATTTAAATGGATTCACTTTGATGCTGTTCACACTCTTATTGTGTATGTTTCCATAAATATTCTAGTGAATATGTTAATTGAGAAGGCTGTCTATGGGAACAATGAATATCCAGTTTTAATATTCATGGGAAGTAGATTTTGAAATCATATTTGTGAATACTTGAATCAAAAAACTGATTCTGGAGGTTCAGCTTTTTTCAGTTAAGTGCCAAAAGTTTGTCACATGATCTGTGCACATGATGAAAACTGCCCAAACTTTTAATGCTTGCATTAAGTTGCTCACAGAAAGAGGCAAACAAATGATTACTAAAATGTCTGTCAGACACTTGCAAGTGATGAACAAACATCAGAAAATAATTCCCTCACAGACAATGTAATCAAAAATACACAAAACATAGAATTGCCTTTTTTATTACGTTTCCTTCAGTTGGCCTGAATTTTATCTGGTATGTGTCTCAACAGGATTAAACAAGAAAACTTAATCCAGTGTCCACTGAAAACAGAAGCTTCCACCTCTGTATTGATTCTGTCTTTTTAATAAAGTTCTGAGAAAAGAAGTCCTGAAAGGGTGGCTCTGCATATAAGTAAGGGTGCTACTGTGATGAGTGCCTGAACAGGTTTAGAGGAGGTCTGTTTAGTGAATATTGGCTATCCTTAGTTAAAAAGCCACCCCTTCATTTCCATTCTGGAGTAAATAATGCTGGCTTACTCCTCTCTTGTTAGATCTGTTTCAGGTGATGGAGAATTGTCACTTAAGCACCTCTATCTCTGCTGCAATTACTATACCTTCTTAAATATGTTTGGGGATCCTACAAGAGTAACATCAGTTGTGATAGCAAGGCTTATGAGAAGTTTTGTTGCTCCTGGAAAACTTCTCCTTCTGTGTCCTGCTATGAAACCCTGGTGATTTGGTGATACAGAATGCTGATAAAGGACCAGGAAGTCCGTGCTGTGAAAGCTGAGTCTCGTTCTCTGCTCATTATCTTTAACTTAGAAGTCAGTGACCCCACGTTTATTTTGTTTTACAGACTTGAAAAGCCTTATATGTCCATCACCTAAGAAAAAAAAATTAATAAGTGAATATTGAAAGAGTTTTACTCCCCATTTTATAAATAAACAGCTTTCTTGTGAGCAGTGACAGAAAACTTGAAGTAGTTCCTATACCAAAACAAGAATGGCCTTATGCCAGGAGTGTCAGCCAAAATACACCATGGTCATGAGCAGCTTTTGGAGGTCAAATGGAGGAACGTGGATTTTTTTTTTTTTTTCTTCTCAACCACTTTTTTGATTAAACTTAGAATTTTGCAATACAATTTTATCCTTAGCTAGTAATGTCCACTCCCGCTCAGCCCCTTAAAGGTTGAAGTCAATGCTTTTTTTTTTTTAGCTTGCCAGGAGTTCACATCCTTAAACCAATACCCTGTCATCTCAGGAGAAGCCATGAATCTTGCAGTGGCCACTTCTTTTGTCAGTGTGCTGTGCCAAAGGAAAGCAAGTCCACATTGCTTTTTGGAATTCCAGTACAGAGGGCACACGTTTTCTTTTGATGCTCGTGTTTTTAAGTACACGCTTTCAGAAAAGCAAAGTCAGCTGTAGGCTTACCTTCTTTCTTCTCGCTACAATCTTGTGATTGGATGGAATGTCTCTGTGCTTCTAAACACCAGTTTTCTCTTGGCTTTCTTTTTCTAGACAGCTCTTAATTTGCCATTTCTGGCAGAAACATAAAGGTCAGAATGAAAAGGAATTCTCTGACAGGTGTGAGGGGCCAGCTTCTTTGTAACAGCAGCTAAATTAATATAATCGGTGGGGTTTCTCAAGGGTCTTGTTTAATCTTTGTCTTCCTCCTTCTTTGAACAAACTTTTGGGAAAAAATGCCATCTGTAAAAGTTGGTTTACATGAAAGTGAGCAAATTTCTCCCAAGAGGAAGGGACATATGCATGCCCAAATTCTATTAGGGCTGCATGGAAGACTCAACAGTAGGACTGCTATTTCCTGATTGTTCCTCCTCTGTTTCAAAGATAGATAGTTACCAACTTCGTAGTCAAAACATGTTTTTTAGTATAAAAACAGAAAAGCAAGGTGACCTTATCACTCTCTACAACTCCTTGTCACACTGCACAACTTCCTGAAGGGTGGTTGT
>WAAE01015956.1:0-16676 GCA_013400495.1 Nicator chloris
CTTTTATTTTACAAGAGTATCAGTGAAATGCAACTAAAGAAGATTGTAACAGCACTGTCATCCAAAAAGTGTAAAGATGGCTGTAGTAATGCTCTTTGCTGTAACTCCTGAGGTTCTGCTACAGATTTTTGCTTTTTGGGGTGGAGAAGACCTTTTAAGAGTGTATCTATATACAGTACATAAGCTGGGGAGAGAAGTAACAGTAAAGGCAGTGTTTTCTTTTTCTAGGCTTAATATATATTAGGTATAGGGAATTTCTTTTTCTAGGGTTAATATGTATTAGGTATAGATAGATTTTAATCTTCTTTAGAGCAGTTTCTATTAAGTGAGTCATGATCAGGCAAAAGTAAATTGAAAACCTGAATCTCCAATAATGCAACAAATATTCAGATAATCAGAAAAAATATTTCTTCTTCCTAGAACTCGGTGGTTGGTGGATTTGTGTCACACTACCTTCTGGAGAAATCTAGGATCTGTGTGCAAGGCAAAGAAGAGAGGAATTATCATATCTTTTACAGGCTTTGTGCTGGTGCTCCAGAAGACATTAGGGAAAAGCTATATCTAAGCTCTCCTGACAACTTTAGGGTGAGTATGAGAGTCAGCATTTGTAAAGCTTGTCATATATGGATTTTTCATATAGATCATATTAAAATCTCTATTTATTATTTTTGAAAGACTCATTCATATTAAAAAAACCACCAGATTTTCTTTTTCTTAAATCTATTTGATCTTGGAATAAAGCTACCTGACATTTTTCTTTACTGGAAGAATTCCTATAATTTTTCTCTGTCTTAAAATTGAGGAATCTGTGCTTTTCCAGAAAATGTACTGTTGCATACCCAACTGTTTGTAATGGGCTCTTCTAGAGAAGTAAAATGTGAATTCCTTCAGTGCAAATCAAATCTCCTGGTAAATACCAGTCAGTTCTTTGCTTGTGTTCTGTCATTTGTTTCCATCTCTCACCACTCCTTGCCTTATATTTGGCTTGGAACATGACAAAGCGGAATTTTGTGTTTTCCTAAAATACCAAATCTCTTGGGTTTTGAAAGGTTTTGTAGTACAACAATGTGGAATTACAAGGGCATAAGTTAAATGACTGTCATCTCTTTAGACCTCCCTGATCTTGAACGAGATGAGAAGCACTGCAAACAAAGAATTAAGTTATTGTGCTGACTGTTTTCTTTGTTGGTTGATCTTCCTTATTGGACTTCTAATTAAAACTTGGACTGTGCTTATCTGTTGCTTTCCCTTTTGTACTAAATTCCATCAAAAATCAGCAGAGGCTAGAAGCTTTAAATATACAAATGTCCTACCAGTTTTGTGCAAAGCAGGGGTTGCACAGGTGAGACCTAAATCAGTGCACTGGCTGTGGGGAAGGTGGGGGTACACTGGTCACCAAACAGGCAGCTGCTGCCTCTTGGCTTGGCCAAGTCTCTCTCTCCTTATGGATGAGCCAGGAACAGGGCACAGAGCTGCACTTCCATACGGTGTGCACTGTACATTTGTACTGTGGTATCAAGGTGATCTTGCTCTCTGAAAGCCATGGCAGTATTCTAGGACAAGTTTCCTTACTTTCTCAAGGCATTCCCAGGGGTCTTCATGGACCTTACATTATTTCTTTCAATATTTAGTTTGTATCTTTTTGTATTTTGTCTATTCATACTCACCTATGTGATGGAAACTTGTTCTGACACTTATTAGGAAAGAACTGCATCCATTCCCTAGAAGGAAAGTTTTTTTTTGAAACACCCAATAAATACATTACTTAAGAAAACCCAACACCATTTATATTTGTGAAATGTGGAACTAGTTTTCAAAACTTTCTTCTTCACTTTGCAGTTACTCTGCAGTATTCTCTTGCATGTTTTAAAGCTAAAATGTTAAACAGACTTTCAAGTACATGTTTGTATTGTGCAGCCACTATTTCATTAAAATTTATTTCTTGAAGTTAATAGATTTTTATTTCTAGAATATGCTGCCTACCTGCTCTTGGGTTTTTTTTTAAAACAAGAATTCTGCTCATGAGAGCACTCAAGGTTGTAGATGTCAGGGTGAGACTTAAAACCTTCTTAAAATCAGACTGGTGCAGGACAGTACTTAACAGCCTGAGTTCTTTTACAGAGGACACTTTCTTGCATATTTCATGTATAAAGAGTTTATAATCCCACCTGCCTTATCACAGTGTAACTTTTTTTTGACTTCTACTAAGATTGTAGCAGGCACTTTAATTTCCAGTAAGGTTTTTATTGCTTTACCATAAGTTACTATTTGAATTCTGAGTTCCTTGCATGTGAAAGGTCCACTCTGCATGTTAAATCTAAAAAATTTAACACAGTTTTTTCTCTGCCTTAAAGTAGATTATCTTTAATTAGAAATCAAACAAACAGAACTTTAGGATAATTTCATCTTTGTAAGCTTATAAATGAATATAAATATTCTTAAAGTTTATTACCCATATTGCAGTAAATTTTCATCAAGTATCACTTTATGGGAGACTTTTAGGAAAACAAAACTGTAAAAGATCAATTTTCCTCCTAAATTTGGATTTCTTTCGTCAAGATGATTTTCGTTCTTTATTCTCATTTGCTACTTCAGATTTCATCATAAAATGGTTCTGCATGAGCACATTTGTGGCACTTTTTTTACCACATTTTGTTGACTGCATGTTCAGAATTCATAGAAATGCCATCTTTCAAGCTTCTGACAATAGACTGTGATATTACACAAGGGAAAGTTTGATGATTGATCAGTATTTTCCTATCAGCACTATTTTTTTACAAGAAAGATATTAATAAAAAACCTCAAGCTCCAAAATTGGTTATTTAGAAAAGCTCATCCCTGAAGTCACAGTTTTGCATTGGCTCTATTGTACCCCTTGTCTTGAGCCTTATGGCTTACTGAGTCAAAGTCCAAATTAGGGCCAGCTTGAGTTCTAAGACTCAAGCTTGGTTTCTTTAAAGTACCCTTTGTTGGAAATAGGACCATCTCAAATTTAAGGAGTTTTTTGTTGTTGTTGTTCTTTTTCAAAGAAGCAAAACATTATTAAAAGATAAAGGATAACTTAATCCTCTTTACTCCTTGGGCTTGCTTCCCTTTGACTTAAGTGATCCCTTGGAATCTCCTCCCCATCCATTTGGCCATCATGACACAGGGACACGTTGTTCTGGGCATGTAAACCAAGACGCTGCATTGGCTGCACCTGCCTGACCTGTCCTCTGGATTGCAGCAGCACTGATGGCCATTACCTCTGTATTAGTTCATCCTTTCCCTGCAGGTTCCCTGGGGAAGTGAGAATTTACTTGGCCAAGGATTATGCAAATAGCCCTGCAGTTCTGCAGGTTTCTTACATACCCATTCTCCAGCACAACCCACATGAAAGTGTGCAGTCCTGGGTGCTCGTGTTTTAGGCTGCCCTGCAGAAGTTTTCAGAAACTCAAGGTCATGAGGAAACCCTGTGCTGAACCTTGCAGGTCTTTGTGCCTTGGACTGAATCACATAGCTGTGAAAGTAAAGCTGCACAGTAAATCTGTACCTGGAGTAATTCTGTACCTGGAGAACAGTAGGTGAGGACGAGAAGCTGAACTTCTTTCACATCTAAATTTCAGGAAAAGAAATCAGATTGCCTTATGTTTGGGTTGCTGAAGTTACAATGGTGTGTTGTACTTCACTTAAAAAAAAAAAAAAATTAAACAAACCATACAACCCAAACCCCAAGTACAATGGTATTTAGATGTACTGTATGATAAGCTGAAACTGTGTATTTGTGTTCTTTTAAAAATATAATTTCTCCCTATTTTAATATATAAATTTACTCAAGGTTTTAGTGTTCAAATGAAAGCCATTATCTTGTGATTAAATATCTTTTATGTAGATTATCATTTAATACTATGCTGGTTCACATTCTCAGCCTGTTAGATAAGTTTCCACACACTCCTTTTGAAAAGTATGACCTTTTTCACTTTCCATGCCCAGTTTCTGGGATTGTGTTACTAATGCTGTAATACGGGGAATATATTGTGTTCAAAATACACTGTGCTTTGCATTCTTATTGGCTGATAAAGAAACCTTCAGTACTTTGTTAAACACCAAGCTAGCTTTGAACAGTTGTCATTTCATTTGAATATTAAATTTGTCACCGAGTTTTCTTCTGCTGTTAGAAATGCTTTGAAGAATATTTTGGGGTTTTGGAATTTTTCATGTAAATTGCAATCAGAGAGCAGAATTGTTGGTGTTCACCTATTAGAAAACATCTTTGTTCAACCAAAGAGGAAGGAATTGGTTCACTTCCCTCAGACAAAGGGCTCTGTCCAAGCTTTTGGATAGAGTTCTTACATTCAGATGAACAAATCAGAAAGAAAAAGCTGGTGATCCCATTTTGCTGAAAGCAACAGTAATTATTTAAATTCAGTCTGATTTACTGAACAGTAAATCTGAGATTACTGTGCAATATGAGGTGGATATCAGAAGCCAGGTTCTAAATAAGGCTTCTGCTCAGACCATGCTATAAGCTTTAAATATTCTTCAAGCTTTTTAATACACTATGTCTCCTACTACCTATAGAAAGACCTAGCGAGGAAAAATTAGTAATTTCATATTACACATAGGCTAGAAAATTAATTATTTTGCTTCCTATTTTTGTCTTTTCTGTAATCCCAGACACCTTAAATAGGTTTAATCGAATCAAAAAGTAAGAAAATATTGTGCGACTTAATGAATATCCCATTGTGTCAAAAAGGATTTTAGTTGTCAAAATCAAGAAACTGTCAATAGAAGCTTGGTACTGTTGCAATTCTTTAATTTTGTAGATGTGAATTAATACATTTCCATGTTGTATCAAATGGTTAAATCAAGCCATGTAGGGCAAGCTTTAAATAAAAGCACATTTTCCTTACTTGTACTTTAAGTATGCATTTCCACTTTTTTATTGTTACAGTATTTAAATCGAGGCTGTACCAGATTCTTTGCTAACAAAGAAACAGACAAGCAGATTTTACAAAATCGCAAGAGTCCTGAGGTATGTTTTTGTCTTCAGTTTATATTGCTAAGTAATGGAGATAGAGTTGAAAGTGATTACAGTTTTACAGTGGAATGAAATGTTCATTTTGCACATCTTTATTGGTCTAAGAGGGTACTCTCAAAGCTGCTGTATTCAGAACTCTGTGTTAGGAGTTCAGTCCTAGAAATATATTTCAACATGCATCATAAAATCCCAAATGGAACAGTATATATAAAATGGTTTCTTCTTCATTCGTACAATAATGTTAACACTTAATGATGCCGTTTGTCTTCTGTGGAAAACAAAAATCTAATACTTTCGTAATTTTATTTTCTAAATCTTAACTACTGGTAGGAACAGGTCAGAAGCAATGATTTTTTCTGGAGCCATTTGTACTAACTGGAGTTTTGAAATGATGCTCCAAACTGTTCTATAAATCAGTAGTGCAACATCACTTCACTTGCCATTACTATATTCTCCCGCTCAGTGCACTTTAAAGGGTTTTTTTTTTCCCCTTGCTATTAACTGCAAGTTATGCCAGAGCATGGCATTTCCTGGATGAAAGTCTGAAGCTTCAATACATTTATATCTTCTTGCTCCATCTATGTTTACATTTTTTAGAACTGGAATTATCAGAATTTGTAGCACTTAAACCTTTGAGCTGTTCACATGAAGATACTGAAGAATTTGTTCTGAATTAATAGTTTATATGAATTGGAAGTTGTTAAAACACTTAATTAAACTATTACGCTGTTCTCTACTAAAATGTTCATCTACTCACATTTGTGTAGCTGGAAGATATTTCAAATATTAATCAAATCCATATTTGTAATTCAGTAGCAGGGTAAGCTGCATATATATCTGACAAAAATACAAAAAATAACTTTATTCAAGAGCCTCTTTCTACCAAGTGGCCATGCCATCTCCTTCCTAACTTGGTCTTGAAGCTTGTGCTCAACTATGAGAGACAATATAGATAGTTCCTTTGTTCAAGTCAACATTGTCAAGTCTACCCCTGGATTTCTAATGGTTGTATTATTGTAACACTGAGCATGTAGTCCTGACTTCTGTTGTTAAATGTAGGGATGGTGGAGAGTCAGATACAAAAATACTTACTTGACAGCACTGTGAGGCAGAAAGCTGGCAGATACTTCATTCCTGTCAAGCATATAGACTAGCATTGGGAAATTTTGCCTCAGTTTACCCCATTTGCCTTTCATGAAGAATTGTAGTGAGCAGGCACAGAGTATCAATATTCACTTATTTTTGCTACCTGAAGATGAACCAGCAATCTTCGGTTATTGATGTGATTTACAGGTGGGTGTTGTCATAAAACTTGTCCTCTGATGGACTTGAAATAAGAGAAGACTTGATTTGATGTCTAAATTAAAACATACTCAGAGAGTAGTTCTGAAAAATATATATAAGACATGAAGTAGCAGAACATATGATACCAGAATACTTACCTGTAAACAGCCATATCTGTTTGAAGGCTCAATAAAGGATCAAAGTTCAATGATATTTAAACCTAGTATAGCTATTTAAACAGGAAATATATTGCCTTGTTCAGGTTTTTAAATTGAAAATTTAGTATTTGCTCTGTCATTTAATAAAAAATATTAAGACTGTTTATTTGAATAAAAGCTGGAATAGTCAATTAATACTTCAATTATTTTTGTGTTTTCCTTATCAGGAAGATGAGGTGATCATTTTACATAATTAACATGTAGTTTAATGTTATTGATGTGCCTACATGTTGTGTGAAGTGAATTTTTCAGATGCATGTGGTGTTTTGTTTTTATAAAAATCATGTTAGCTTATTTGACATTAACAAGGTTTTTATTTAGTTAATTATTCTTTTTGATTAAAAACATTTAAAAATAAGTGTAAAAACGTAGCTCAGTCTGTGCATGTTCATGTAGTTTCTTGACTGCATGCAGATGTGTTACTTTCTACTATATAAACTGGTTTATAGCTAAAATAGCTTTCAATGTATTTTAATTAGAAAAATCAGCAAAATGTTAAATTAGTATTTGAGAATATAGCTAGTATTCTTCTAACCCATAGACCACTGCAAACAACTTTTCTGTTTCTTACAAAAGTTAACTAGTATATTTCTCTAAATAAGTCTGTTTAGAATAGGGCTAACTCTCCTGGTTCTGATTTGTCCTGTTCTCCTGTCCTTCTCTCATCCTATTGCAAGGACTTCCATCTTCTTTCAGCTGCCTGGGGATAGAAGGACTCCTTTGTATGAAATGCTCCGATAGCTCCCTTAGCCAAAGTCTTCCTTCCCCCTGCTCACAATCTCAAATTCCCCTGTTTTTAGCAGTCACATTCTCTCTAGCTTCTGCTTTCTGAAGATAGTTTGTAGTTTGCTTTGAAATTTAAGTTTGAAGATCATGCTTCCAAGTATCAACAATTTAAAATAAATTAAGGTTCTTGCGAAGCCTATATTGTATGAAGAACTTGAATCTCTACTTAGTTTGGCATGCTTTTGTATGCTTTTTGTTATGACTTATTCTTGACTGGAAATATTTGCTTACATTTACTTTAAAGCACTTACATAGAATTTTTGGTTTTTCTTGTTTTATAGTATCTTAAAGAAGGTTCCTTGAAGGATCCACTGTTAGATGATCATGGAGATTTCAACAGAATGTGCACAGCAATGAAAAAGATTGGACTGGATGATGAAGAAAAACTTGACCTTTTTAGAGTAGTAGCCGGTGTCCTTCACCTTGGAAATATTGATTTTGAGGAAGCTGGGAGTACTTCAGGTCAGATGAAATATAAATTGTTTTTTGTAAAAAGACTAAAAATGCCTCTTGATTAGAGACATTTCCTTTGTATGTGAATTACTGCTTTTGAAAGCTTCTTTGTGTTCATGGGTAATTCAGTCTTAATTCACCCCATGTTGAAGTCAAGTTTACCTGTTTGTTTTAAAGTTGTACTTCTTTTACATGCTCTTAAAGCAAATAGGCTTGCACTCTTTGTGCAATAAATTGTTCAAGAACTTGTTCAGTGACAAGTTTAATATAAAGAAAAGAGCCATTTTTTGTCTTAAAATGATACTTGTATTTTAATCATAGCTTTAAAGTCCAACTTCTCTCTAATGTCATGAAAATATCTTGAAATTAGAAATTAGCAACTCCATCTGTAGGGAAAGGTATTATGTCCTTTGGCTTCCAAAAATGACATCATGTTAGTATTTTGAGAGGTGAAGAAAAAAAAGTTACAGCAAAAACTTTGGAAAATACAACTTCTTAATTTTAAGACGTTGCACACAAGATGAAGCAGTCCAAGTGTAGTTGGGACTTAATTGCAAAATGTGCATGAAGGTTGATGGAGGAGAATTAATGACTTGGGAATTGTCCTTATTACCTTACTTCTGAAATCAGCCTCTCTAAATTGAGAACTGCTGTCCATATATTCCTGAAGGACTGATTCCCCTGGGTCTGGATGTACTACAAATACAACTAGTACAAAAAATAACTATGTAGGTCTATCTTGAGTTGCAAGGTAAAGTGAAATTGGTTCCTCCTGGTCCTCCTTCAAGTATGTATTGCTGTTGGTGCAGTTGTTTGGAAGAGCAGACCAAAGAACATTTTAAAAGGTGTTCTGAATGATGAATTAAATGAGTGCTAACCTTACATGTTCACTAGCTCCTGACCCCCAGTACAGAATCAGCACAGTACTGTACAAAACATTCTCTTCAGAAGCTGTCATGGGTGAGTTCTAGTCCCATGTGTCAAATCAGGGCCAGTGCTGAATTCAGACTGGGTAGCTTAGGGTTGGCATAGAGGTGGGTTGGGAGCTTTTTTTGGTTTGGTTTGGTTTTTTTTCCCTCTCTACGCTGTAGATCAAATCAGAACCTCCCCAGTGTCAGTTCATGTTGTTGCCATCTTCAGGAAGATGACTGAAATGAACATGATTAATGAGAATGAATCTGGGAAGATGCAGATGTAGAGATGGGTAGTGGCTTCACATAGCTCATGAAGCTTCCCAGAGAGCTTCCCTGTTTGGGCCTTTTGTGAGTTGTGACTTAGGCACTGACAAGGTGGAACAGTGAAAGAGGCACAGATGTGAGTTTGAGGAGGAAATGAACAAGAAGAGTAGGAACCACAGATGGTAAGGAAAGTCATGGTTTAGAGAAGGGAACATCACCAGAGAACTTATGTCCTCTAAATATTGAAATTCAGACCCTTTTTTTTTTTCTGGAACAAATTATTGAACTTTTAAAATGTAAATGAACTTCTAAAATGTAGATTAATGTATTGAACTTACAAATTCCAAATACATGTTTCGTTCTTCCCTCACCTTATGTGTCTTCACACAGGGTGTGCGTTTGAACTGCTCCAGGCAGTCTCTTACCAGAGACCCTCTAGAGTTCTGTTGCTGCTCTACTGCAAGCAGCAGGAAATAGATGTAAATAAGTGCTAGACTTTACTAAAGTAAAAGCTGGAGGTCTCTGCTGGCCGAGGCAGGTGCAGAGCAGCAGGGAGTGCACCCTCGGCTGTTTACCTGGGACACGTACAGAGCCTTATCTGAAAAATCCAAGTGCCAGGAGTCTGCCCTAGCAGGCACTTCTGCTGCATAGCAAGGGAGCCTGGAGTTAGTTTTGTAGGGGTTAGCACTTCTGCATTTTGGGACCCTTCTTCCCTACAAGCAGCCTAGACAGTGTTCTAGAAATACAGGACTTCCTGCGTAGTTTTTGGGCGGGGTGTTATTTGTGTGTGTGTTTTGAGGGGGTTCCGTAGGTCTTGAGAGCTGCACTGCCAAGCGGTGATTTCCAGAGGCCCAGGTAAATTCCCTGACGGCTGCTGCTGCCGCTGTGTCCGCAGGGGGCTGCACGCCGCGCGCGCGGAGCCAGGCGGCGCTGGAGCGCTGCGCGGCCCTGCTGGGCCTGGACCAGGACGACCTGCGCGGGAGCCTCACCTCGCGCGTCATGCTCACCACGGCAGGGGGCGCCAAGGGCACGGTCATCAAGTGAGTGGCGGCACCGGCGGGACGGGCGGCGGCCGGGGCTCGGGGCCGCCCGGCCGGGGCTCGGGGCCGGCTCCGCGCTGCCCCTTTCTCCGCCAGCGGCACAATCGGCCCCAGCTCCCGCTGAACCGGCTGCAGCGGTGAGCTGAGGTGCGCTCGGCCCAAGCGCAAGTCTCTAAAGCGCTTCTTTTAATGGTTTACCAAGCATAGGTACATTTTCGTGGTCGTACGGAAATCAGAGTGCTGACGGCTAGCAGGCTTACGGTGCTAGGCACTTTGAATGGGTAACTCCTGTGTTGTATAAAATCTCTCATGCGTCAGTGAGTACGCTGTGTGGCCAAAGAAAGTATAGCAGCCAGCCAGTTAATTCCACAGCCTGCGCAGCAAATTTGATACGCTAAAAGATTTCTCAGATACACTCTATCAAGAAATGTTAATGCCGTACCTAAAGTCTTTCCAAAGACATTTGAATCTTTGTTGGGAGGGCTGCACAGTGCTCCCGTGCGTGCTGCCCTGTAATAATTAGGGCTGGGATGCTTTCTTAATGTCTGACCCTTAATGTCTGAATGATCAGTGTCCTTGTGTTTGTCATATTTAATTCTTCTGAAATCAAGTCTCAACTTTAAAAACACGCCTGCAAATGGTAATCCAGAAATATGCTGGTTTTGGTAAACACACATTTAATCCTGACTGTTAATCATGTTTCACAAAAACACTGATAGAAAATGTGGTGTGTGGTTTTTTGTTGTGGGTTTTTTTGTTTGTTGGTTTTTTTTTTTTTTTTTCCTGAAGCTCTTATCAGGGTAACTTCCTAGGCACAGAAGCAAGACTTTCTGCATGCACATGGAGAAGGAATAAGGGCAAAGAACATGCATTAATATGATACCAGTGACAACATTTCAAAACCATGAAATTTATGACTCTTGCAAAACTGAGTATTATGAAAATGACAATACAGTTGCCTTTTATTTATGAAAAACCTCTAGCTTTCACTACAATTTTTGTCTTGCTGAGATTGATCCTAGCACGCAAGCTGCCAGGGATGCTAGCTAAGATGCCTGCAACTGAATTGTGTGTTTTAACATTTAGTTTTCTATGTTGAGTATTTTCTGGAGTTCAAGGAAACATCACATCAAAAACTGAACTGGGACCAAGCAGTTTTGAGCACATTAAAAGTAATTCTCAGTGTTCAGCTAAGTATATCAGTCTTTTTCTTAGGAAGCTAATGAACTCTCCTTGGAAGAATACACATGTGCTTTTTATTGACTTATGGAAACAATCAGGTTGTTTTAGTGAGTTGGAAATACTTTATTCACATTACACCAAAAGTTTAGTGTATGAAACTCGGAATTGTCTGTATTAATGGGGTTTATTTAAGTTCCTTTCCTATTTTGTCTTCGGAAATTTATTATGGAAATTATTATTATGGAAAAAGTTCTAATACAGTGACAAATAGTAACTAATGTTGGGGGGAGTGGGGGAGGGTGATGTGTTAGTCTGCATTTAGTTAAAAGCTCCAGATTTAGACCTCTTAATTGTGTATTCAATAGTCCATTTCTGGACAGTAAATTCTTCGCTCCCTGCCCAGTGTGAATTCTTCCTCTCTCTCCCTCACCAGTTACTAGAAGGTAGTGACTTTGAGTCATTGTCATCTTGCTGCCTTATGAGATGATATGAAGTGTTACAAGTAATTTTTTCCCTTCAATACAAGCTTAATGTATAGGAAGATGTCGGTCTTGCAGGAAAGCGTCTCCAGTGGAAAATATTGACCAAGTTTTTACTGTTTTCTCTTTTCTAGACCATGTCTACATTGACAGCAAAATCTTTGACATATTCATCCAGGAGAAGCTTTATCAGTATTGTGGATAACATTCCAGTAGAAAATTACATATTATACAGTACAGATGGTATTCATAGTAATTATATATTATACAGTACAGGTGGCATTCATAGTAATGCATGGCAATATGAACATTGCAGGTTTTGAAAGTCAGTAACATTTTTTATTTAATTCAGGTTGGGATGCAAAATAATTGCTGATCTTTCTCAGTTGACTTACTGCTTACCTGATTATTCTCCATCTTGCGTTTGTATGTTTTAATTCTCCTCAGCTTACCACCACCCACCTTCCTTTACTGAAATATATCTTGTGGATTTTTACCTTATGAATTTTTTGAAAATAGTTTTGTATGCTAATCTTGTTACCAAGATTTTCTGCTTTCTTAATTCAATATTATTAGAGCCCATTTTTTGAGAATAGTCTTAATTTCACATTCCTTTTAAGTGAAAGTGTTAAATAGAAGCAGAAGGGCTTTGAACAAACATGTATCCATGTGAGATTCAGATGGCACCCTACTGGAAATGCTTGCTGTGAACTGTTGATTCAGCCTCTTGAGAACAGATTCATTTTGACTGTTGTACATGTAACACATACATAAGGCTTGTCTGTATATTTTCCTTTTGAGAATGTTTGGTGCTTCTACCACCACTATGAGGCACATCATGTCATTGCTTCTCAAGTGACAGTGTCAAGGAAGGTTTCTTAATTTTGGTTACAGCTTTGAGTTTATTTTGGATTAAAACTGTCAAGATTTTCTGATCAGCATATTTCTCCTGATAAGCCTGGAGCATTATTAGCACTGTGTAGTTTCAAAAGTCTGCAAACACAAGGAACTATATTTTTATGCCAGCAGATCTTATTTTTCCCATGTTTTATTTTGGGGGTGTCAAAAATGAGTTCAGCAGACTCCCTACAATATCTCAATGAATAATGCATTAAGCCTCTTTTGCTAACATTTTCTAAACTTGTGCATCTAAAAGCAGACATACTCTAATAAATACACCAATATCATCTCACATGGCTTACTGCATGTACAAGGAAAGTGGATTGGACTATTTTAGATATTTGTTAAATAGACACCATTTTTTGCTATGGTAATGTGGTTTAGAAACGACTTGACTGCTATCGGTATTAGAGTTTTGACAAGTACCTTGTGGTTTTTTGTTCCAGCAACCCAAAGAGCTGGTCATTCCTCTCTCTTTCTTAGGGACCTTTTGTGTGCAAGTAGATCATGTGAGTCCTAATAGGTCACAGTGAATAAATAGCTCTGCTGAAATCACTGTGCTCAGAGTATAACAAAGGCTTTGTTCTGCTGGGCACAGTGGAGCCAACAAGGAACAGTAGGAGGGTAATGCCAAATGCAACCTCTCTGAATTTTATTAAATACTCATGTACAGTGAACTGCCTGGGGGACTTAACAGCTGCACTACGTCTATCTGTCCTTGTCTCCCAAAATCCCATAATAATTACTTTGTTGGATGATGTTTTTGCCATCCATGTGAAGTGTGTTTACAGAGAGCAATAATGTGTTAGGATTCAAAATCTGGTGCTTCTCTTAGACTGTAAATGTGCTACTGCGCTTCTCTCTTGCTCAGTTTCTTCCTTTCCAAGAAGACTTTCACAGAGGACTCCATCATCACAAACTAAATTATTTTACAGGGTGAAAAGAATTAACTTGCATCATTCCGTGTCCTCCAGCTTCTTTTGCAGTACATTTTCTACCAAAATGCTTTTTTTTTAGTGATGCTACTGAAGTATTTGTTGGAAAAACTTTTTCAAAAAATACTTTTCTGCATTGTTTTGAACTCCAGCTTTTCTGAAATTGCATATGTGCTGCTAATATTCTTTAATTATGTGGAGTATTTAACTAGGTAGGGTTATTTAATCCAGGCTACTTTATTTATGAACCAGTGACCATATTGGGTGACAGTCATTGATGGATATTGCTTCACCTGCTCTCTCCCTCAGTTGTTGTCAATCATGGGCAAATTATACATGTTTTTAATTAAAATTCATTTGTTCTGGAATACATTTGGGAACTGCATAGAGTTGTCAACAGGCTAAAATCTACCCCATCCATGCTTTCCTCTAAGTGTAAAACTCTAGATCAGTGGAACCCTTGCTGAAGAAATCAGCATGAAGACCAACAAGGGTTTTTCTTGCAGCCTTACCAAAGTGCTTAGAATTTCAAATTTTTTCTCTCTTCTGTTCAAGTGGCTGATAAATGGAGGAGAGGGAAATAAGGTGAAATAGAGGAAGGAGAATTTATCTTTTCCTGTTCAGGCAAGAAACAAGAGAAAAAAAAAGATTGTTTTGTCTTTGTGCAGACCAAAGAAAGAAGAGCTGAGGGAAAGCAAATTTGTGAGAAGAAAGCTGCTTGTTCTGAATGTCAGTTCTGTGATGGGGCTCTTGTGTATCTACTGTCTCAGGGCATTTTCAGCATTATTTCGTGGTTCTGAACTTTCAGTTGTGCAAAATGCATTGCAGCATTACATTTTCTTTCCACGTGTGTTTGCTGCATACAATGAAATTTAACAACAAGGGTGTGTGCAGAATTTAGAATGGTACTTAATAGCGACATAATTTGCTATTTTGAAAACTAGGACCATTTTGTAAATACATGCTCTAGCAGTACATCTATTTGTCACGTTTAAAAAGTAACTGAAAAAACATAAATGATTTTAATGTATTGTATTATGTAATAGGTCTGCAGCTGACAGGAATTAGTATTCTGATCTCTTAAACGTATCAGAACAGAATGCAAAGGTACCTTCCTTCTATTTATAAGCTGAGATTTCTGTCAGTACTCATTACCTTAAGATAAGATAGATACTTAGTGGAAGACAAGATTGTGTGCTAAGGCTAATTACTATCAAATGTAATGTAGCTTCAAGTGTCCTTTGGGAATGGAGACTCTGGTTCCATGCCTGACCAGTCACACCAGAAAGTGATCTCCATCACTCTCATGATTCTGCATCAAAAGTATTATCCTTGAAGAAATAAAAAAACAGTAATTATTAGTTAGTTTAGTGCTTATGAATTCTGGGAAGTGAAGAAAATGATGCAGTATGGTAAGCTGTTGTTGTGGTTTAACTCTAACTAGCAACTAACAGTTGAACAGCCACTGGCTTACTCCCTGCCAGTGGGATGGGGAAGGGTAAAACTGAGAGAACATATGGGTTGAGATAAAAACAGTTGAACAGGTAAAGGAAAAGCTGCACATGCAAGCAAAGCAAAACCAGGAATTCATTCTCTACTTCGCACAGGAAGGTCAATCTTCAGCTCCCCAGGATAGCAGGGCTTCATCAGGTGGTTACTTGTTAAGACAAAATTTCAAACTCATAGCATCATTCCCCTTTCCTTCTTCTTCCTTCAGCTTTTATTGCTGAGCGTGTTGCCATTTGATAGGGAATGTCCCTTTGGTCAGTTGGGTTCAGCTGTCCCAGCTGTGTCCCCTCTCAGCTTCTTGCTTACCACCATCCTCCTCACTGGTGTGGTGGGATGAGGAGCAGAAAAGATGTCAGAGCAAAAACTGAACTGTAGGCTTTATTCTAACAAAACAAATTATAAATAAATAGTTGAATTTTTTTTTTTTGTAGATGGTGATATATATATATATATTCTAAATATCTTTTTCTGGAGATTGTCAATAGCGTTTCTAATGATCTAGTAAACAAGTATGAAAACATCTAAATCTCATTTCTACTGATGGTAGCAAAACATTATTCTTTTTTACAGGTAAGCTATTCTAACTGGGCATGATTGTTTCCTGCCTTGGCCTAGGGATCAGAGGTTTTTTTTTTTTTTTAAGGTCCTAATCGACAGTATTGGAAAGGCTGTTTTTAAGTTTAGAGTCTAATCTCAGCATTTCACAGTGAGGATTCTGAAAAATAAGATCTGTATCTTGTTTTTTANTTTTTAAGTTTAGAGTCTAATCTCAGCATTTCACAGTGAGGATTCTGAAAAATAAGATCTGTATCTTGTTTTTTTAGGGTCCCCTTGAAAGTGGAACAAGCAAACAATGCTCGTGATGCCTTGGCTAAAACTGTGTATAGTCATCTGTTTGATCATGTAGTGAAAAGGGTAAACCAGTGTTTTCCATTTGAAACTTCTTCTTTCTTCATTGGAGTTCTAGATATAGCTGGTTTTGGTAAGTATACTTAAAATAATTTCTAGTTGTCACTTTTTCCCACCAAAGATTCAATAACAAATTCTGTAATGAAGAGTGGGAGGGTTTTCTTTTTGGTGTTGATGGTTCTTGTAAAGCTTTTGCCGTCCTTGGCTCACTGAAATTCAAAACAGGGCATTGTTTTGTGATGTGCTCTAGTCCTGCCAAGGTTGTCCAGGGAAACAGCCTTTGATTTTCAGGTCTTTGGAGCTTTGATATCCTGTGCCAGCCTGTTGTATCATAGATGCATGAAGATGCATTGGTACAATTTCACTCTATAGTAGCATCTTGCTTTGGTTTGCTGCCAACTATCTGTCATTTGTCTTAGAAATATAATCTGCTGCAGTATTTTTAGATGTCTTGTGTACAACTTGGAAATCTGTAAAAGATTTAATTTTGCTGAAAGAAATGGCTATGGATCTGAACACATCTTTAAATATTAGCGCCGTGAAGCTTCTCTTATCTACTGTTTAATATAAACTCTTGGAGCACTGTTTTATCATAAAAGTTCAACTTCTGTCTTTCAGAGTACTTTGAACACAACAGTTTTGAACAATTCTGTATAAACTACTGTAATGAAAAACTGCAGCAATTTTTTAATGAAAGAATTCTGAAAGAGGTATGATATATTTAATGTTGTATTTGAGGATTTGGTTTTTTACTGTTATGTTTGAGGAATTTTTTTTTTTTTT
>WAAE01015957.1:0-20538 GCA_013400495.1 Nicator chloris
GGAGGGAGGGAGGGAGAGAGGAGAAAAAAGGCTCAGGCAGGAATATATTTCCTATGTCTGGATAAGGGGAAGGATTCGAGGTAATTGCTTGCTTTTCTCATTGTTCTCAGCTGCCAAGCAGAGATTCATAGAGTGTCTGCAAAGATCTCTCTCTTTTTTCTTTTCCTTCTAATTCTTCACCCCCCCTGAACCCCCATCTGTCCCGATCCCTATCCCTCCCCTTCCTCCTGCTTATTCCACCCTAGGAGGGAAAAAAAAAAAAAGTAATTTGTCTGTTTTATTTATGATGCAATGAAGGTATGCTGAACGCATCGGGATAACCTGACACTGGTCAAACTATCTGTCAGCAAAGAAGAACTGCCTTCATACTCCAGCGAGTGCATAATTTAACCATTTCTCTCCCGGAGGCCAACGCCAGCCTATCCATTCCCAACACAAGGGTTTGTCACTGCTCCCTGCACGATCAAACACAGGGTTGTTGGCAAAACCCAGCATTTGACATGTTTTCAATCAACCCTTTATCTTCTCATTTTCGCTAGTCATATACAGATTGTCTGCATGTAATAAAACTTCTCCTTGGAAAAATAGAAAATTATTTGAGATATTCAGATGAAAGCCAGGTCCCAAAACAAGATGGAACACACAAATCTGCCAGCTAGGAAACCAATTCAGGATGGATTTAGGACCCAGATAGAGCCAGACAATTGGATGCTGACTATGGGGAAGAAATAGTAATGCCTCAGGTCTGAAAGAAGTACAGCTAATCCTTTCCTCCTGATGCACAGGGAGCAACGGCTTCAGCTCGGGGAGAAAATGCAACCCATCCAGTGAGCAGGGTGAGAGGAAAACAGGAGCTAAAGGAGGGAGAAAGCCAGAGGGAAAAGCAGAAAATAATAGCAAATAATATTCTGGAAGATTAGAAATGTGAACCCAGAATAAAAAACTAAAAATAAATAAAATTAAATGCATATGGTTCTGTTAGTTTTCGGTTTTTAATTTTAAAAATTCCAACCAAACAAAAATAATCCACACAAGCCCTGTTGAAACAGGATGGAGCAAAGAGGGGAAGGGAATTACTACTGTCATCCCACCATCATAAATGAGTCCTGATATCTTTCCATGACTCCCAGCACGGCACGGGGGGAGCACGTGTGAGCACGCTGGCCGAGCCGGTGCCAAAGGGGCCATTTTCCAGCACAGACTGTGCCGCTGGTTCCCATCCCCACCAAGGGGACGGGGCATTCCCAGGCAGCTCCCCGTATCCTCACAGCTGTGCCGGGAGTGGGGGCAGTTCCTGGTATGAGACAGGAAAGGACTGGCTGAGTTTGAACAGATTTTTGGTATCACCATAAGCACGGCCCTCAGGATTCGGCCCTGGCCGTGTGCTCCCGCAGCGGGAAGCACTGCCAGGCAGGACTGCGAGCCCGGGGCTGAGCACACCCGCAGCATTCTGATGTTTCATAAACGACAGAAGAAAGAATAAAATAAATAAGAGGAGATTTTGCCCTCTAATGCGATGCATGCAAGAGGGATCAGGGCAGAACTCCAGGAAATGAGGGCTTTGACGAATAGCTGCTGCTCGGGATCTTATTTATTCCTGATACACCCCAGCCCTCGCAGCCACAATCAGGAAAAGATTTTATGAATGGGAATATCTGTACAAGAGGGAATGTAACATGGAAGGCAGATAATAGGAAGGGTCAGGTGAAAGCCAAGAGGCAGCTGCTGGGCCGGGCAGTGACGCTGCAGGACACTCCAGGGCCACTGTCCAGGGCCACTGTCCGGGGCCAGCCACTTCCTGCAGTGGCCAGGCTGATCACATGGATCTATTGGGGAAGGAGGGATTGCAGATTTCAGTTCTGGGTTTACTCTGCATCCCTGAGAAACCAGCAACTGGAATTCACATATATTTTCTTTTGTGAGATTATTTAGGAGTCAGTCCTTACAGCTATTTGTGCACTTACCTGTTAATATACAGGTATGAAACACACATTAAGATAAAACCAAATATATTTGGGAAAACATACAAATAGAGACATAATTTGTATATGGGGAAACAATTTATAAAGGATGAGATTCTGCAGCAGATCAAAAACAGGCACATGCTCTTTCTCCTGCCACTCAGGAAATCCCACATCCACATAAAAATGATGAACAATCACATTTTTCACACAAAAATTGCTCCCTAGTAATTAGTATATTTGGGAATAAAAAGGAAATCCATTTTACTTCCTTGTTCACCTGTATTTTTTCACCAGGGAATGAAGAAATACCATGAAATTACAAGCAGCCACACTCCTTTTCATTCACAGCTATTTTAAATATTAAAATACAAGTGGAGGCCAACCCAGCAGGCACAGATTTTATTGTCAAATCACAACTAAAACCAAAATCAGTTAAAAAAATTTAATTTTGTTAAGGAAAGGTACAATGAGACTGAAATATTCTGTGCCTGCTTTTAACTTGTACCAATTCTTAAGGGTGAATCCTAAACCTGTGAACAGGACACTCATATCTAGAACAGTTCCATTAATGTAAAGGCAGGAGCCCCAATAACATCATCCTAATTCGAACAGGCTGAGTCACCTCCTTAAATCCACAGGTAAAACCCACTGAAATAAAATTCCAAGTCTTTTCGACTGACACGGAACTGCACCGTTCTGAACGCTGATTTCTGTTCAGGACTCGAAAGTGTTCGTCATTTGCTTTTGCCAAACCAGCCGGGTTATTCCAGGGGGGAGATGGGATCGGCTTTCCGTCTGCCCGGGGTTCCTACAGAAATCTGACAACCCTCCTCCACGAGCCCCCTGTTCAGCAACTGCTCTGCCATTTGGGGTTGCTTCTTTTTCACCTGACTTGGCTGCACAGAGCTCAAACCACACATTTTAAAATGGATTGGAATGTCCCAAAACAAAATTTGTTATTAACAATAATTCTGCCATCCCTCCTCCCCATTACACTGAGCACAGATACACCGATAGGAAGGAATTTACCCAAAGAAGTAATATTTTAATCAGTAACTTAGAGCAAATGAAAACCATGCCGCATAAAAATCATACTTTGTAAATTATGTTTGTTCAAACATGTTTTGTAAAAAATCGTCCTTGGTAAAATAAAAGAATTCTCATTCCATTTCAAAATTATCAACTTTTTAAAGAAAAGTAGAAAATATTTGCAGAGAATAAAAACCCAAACCAAAAAAACTAAAACAGGTAGCAAAAAAACCTTTAAAAATAAATTCACAATTCTCATCAGCAACGTAAAAATCCTCTGGAATACGGATTTCTATAACATCCAGACCTACATTTGCAGAGCTGGCTCTGAGGAGATTTTTGTTTACATGCTCCTTTGCTGTAATAAAAGCAAATAATAAAATGCTAGAGCTATTTACTGGAACACATCCATGGGGGTTTTTCCACCTCAGATGAGTGATGGGCATAGATGATGCCAGACCATTTCTACCCAGGTTTAAAATAACCCTAAACAATTTCTATAATCTGTTTTCAAGGGCAGCTTGTTGGTAATATGAGATTTTTTTTTCCATAAACTCGAGAATACTTAATTCCTAAACTGTTTTATCATTTGGCTGCCGACTATTTCTTTCTCAGAGATGTACTTCAGAGCCTCGTACAGAGAGATCCCGATACTTCCCTGGCTGAGCTCTTTGTAAGTCTGTCCCTTTCCCATACAAAAGCATGGAAGAAGCACACGGAATAAAGGCTGCTTCCCAGGGCTGTGACAGCCCACGCTTGGGGCTGCAAACCAAAAATAATTCTCCGTATTTGCCCCACTCTGTTGGCTTTTCCCTTTCTGGGATGTTGCCTTAATTAAGGCTTTTGCCTCTCTCTTCTCCATTGCTATTAAATTTTAACCCAGACACGCAGCCTTTCCTTTTTCCACCCCTTTTATGATTCCTGTTACTGCAGCCCCCGGCCCCCCACGTCCCTCCAGCCTCTCGCTCCCCACATTGGATTTTTTCCTCCTTAAATCTCGGGCTCTTCCCGCTGGCCTTGTGCACTATCAGGGAATCATTTGCTTTCATAATTTACATTTTTTTCTCTCCATCTCTCAGGGTTTGGCAGGGGATGCTGCCGGACGCAGCCTCACTGCGGGCGCTGTTCGTGGATGGCGAGTGCCCTCTGCAGGAGAACACCGCCAGCCAGGAAAAACCCGTGGAAATCCGGGAAAATAGGAGCAAAGAACTGCTGCTTGGTTATGATTTTTACTCATTTCGTTCTTACACAGACCACCAGCACCGCTGGTCCCTGAGCTGAACTTCCCCAAGTTGCTCCATCCCTCCCAGCCCCACAGCCACATCCCAGCCCATTCCATATGGCACCAGATCCAAGAAGGATTTTCCTTTCTCAGGTAATGTTTTCTGGCAGGCTCTAAAATCTCGGCCACATTATTTCAGAGCACAGGCACACAGGATTCCTGCTTTTGCTGCAGCAAAACTGCGCAGGATGGATTTTTTTTCTTCATTTTTCCCAAAAAAATAAGCTCCTTAGGAAATTCCTAATCAAACCTTGCTCAGACCCCTGTCCAGAACGACGGCCTTTGCTGTGGGTGCCTTGCTCAGTCTCCTTCTTAAACAGCAAGTTCTGATTAGGTTTTTTTAATATATTGATAAAATCAATGCAAAACATTGGCTGGGAGAAAGCTCAAGTGGCAGATTTAAATCAAGTAGGAAATAAAATAATAATTTTAAAAACCCAACAAAGAGAAGACTTTCAAGGCAGGTCTCTAACCAGGGCCTCATGAAAGCCTTTTAATCAAAGGCCAGGTCCTGCACAGGGACCCCCCTGCCACGGCCATCCCCAGCCATGACTCCATCGCCAGCCACGACCCCAAGCCGTGTATCTTGTGGCAGAGGGTGGGATTAGGAAAAAAACCCTTCTCTAAAGGAAAAGCATTTTGAAAGAGCTCGTCCTTTCCAAGAGCTAATAATGCCTGTGCAGCACAATAGGCATCGCTCACCGTGCCACGGGCAGACTCCCAGGCTCCTTTCTCTGTCTCCCCCTTTTTTAAGGATATCACTTATGCAAACCTCACCCGGCCCCTGCCTCCAGATTGTATATCAGACCAGCAGGGGGGCTGATGAAGTGCTCATTTTTTTACATCAGTCTTATAAATTGCTCTCCCCATTAATTGTTTCCATGGAAACAATGCATTTGGCTTGGATGGGGATCCTGAAAAATTTTTAATGGGATTCTTAAAAATGTGCAGGAAGCAGGTGGGGGGTAGAGGAGGTGCTCTCAAACACCCTCAAAATAGATCCAGCCTAAGTTCTACCAACATGTGCTGTTAATTGCTTGTGGCCTAAAGCTGCCAAGCCTGGAGTCAGTAGAGGATCTGAAAACATTATTCAAATGACCAGGAAAAAAAAGCACCAAAAGGGCAAGTACAGATTACGTGACAGCAGAGATGAGAATTTCCAAACACCTCCTGGCAAAACACAGCCATGAGACCATGACCAAATAACAATTCTTTAATGTCACAGCCTTAACTAATAATTTAAGCATGAGCAGACCTTGATAACCCATCAGATCCTCCAGCGAACACGGTGCTCTGCGCGGAACCGCCGTGCTGACAGGGACTGCAGTAGCGACACGGCCGTGCACACCCACCTTCCCCTTCCCCATTCTTCCTACGCCTGAGAGGATTTTTCTTTTAATTTTTTTTCCCCAGCAGGGAAAGTATTTGTATTACAGGGTATGAAACGAGTCCAACATGCAAGCTTATTTAATTTGGAAAATGTGTGGCTAAATGCCACTTGTTATGGGATTAGTTAACAGCTGCAAGTCTGCTACTGTGGAAAGAATTTTTTTCAAGGGAAAAAAAAAAAGAAAGAAAAGGATTTAACTGCGAGTTGCTGTGTGCTGTCTCCCAGCACTCTGGGTGGATTTTTGAGTTCCATCGGGTGTCTCAGCTCTCGGTGGGGCTGTCCTCACTCCACTGTCGGCTGAAGCCATCTACGCTTACACTAGCTCCTCCCAAGTAGCTCAAGTGTTAGCAGCGAGCCTGGAACCCAGCCCCGGAGCTGCCCGGCATGGTCAGAGGAGCCAGCCCAGCCCCATGGCGTGATCAGCAGCAGCTCCGGCCTCACTCTGGCACGGCTGGCTCGGCCCAGCCACCCTCTGCCTCCAGTCACGGACACCCACAAGCGTCAGGTTACTGGCAGCTCTCAAATTATACCTCCAGCTAATCCCGCAGTGCGGACAGGCTCTAAATTACTTGTTAAAAATCCTGTCTTCGCCCTGAGTGTCCTCTGGTGTCCTCCATCACTAAGTGCTGCTAATGAAGGAGCAGGTCATCTTTAACATATCAGTCACACAAGCCAAACCCACCAAAGTCACTTTATTTTCTGTGACCTCCCTGCATGACCAGAACAGATATTTCCATGCAGATGCCAAGAAGCAAGTTCCTAAATCATAACTTGCTCCTCCCAGTCCCAAAGTGCTTCTCATTAGTATCCCATTGCTGTCCTCTTTCCTACTCAGGAGCAACTTATCATAGAATCATGGAACAGTTTGGGTGGGAAGGCACCTTAAAGCTCATCCAGTGCCACTCCCACCCAAGAATATGGAAGATGGGCAAGGACATCTTCCACTAGCCCAGGCTGCTCCAAGCCCCGTCCAACCTGGCCTGGGACACTTTTCAGGAATACAAGGGCAGCCACAGCTTCTCCAGAGCTGAGGCCCTTTGTCAGCCTCAACTGTTGGGTATCAACCACAAATCTGGTGCTTGGTTCTGGGCTCAAGGAATGACACGGAGCCACTCCAGGAGCTGACAGGAGCAACCACCTCCCAGAGAAGAAGCCGCCGCAAATCCTCACCTTGGAGAGAGGCATGAGGAGGAGGATGGCTGGGAGGGGAGGAAACCCACTGCTGAGCACAGCAAAGGCTGCTCAGTGTCACTTCCCATTCCAGGCTCTGCATCTCACTGCTGCTCGACCTACAGCACAACAGTCCAAAAGGTTTTCATGGCAAAAGCTGTAACAAAGGAAATAAATCCGTTTGTCACCTCCTATGACAGATGTGACCCAAATTATCTTTGCAGAAGATGTATCCTAGTGGATCTACTGCTCTGGGGACAGGAGGACTTTGTGCTTCTGGGCACAAAATGCTCGAGGCATCTGAGTGAGCCACAGCAGGGAGGGGGACAAAGGGGTTGGCATCAAACTCCTGAAAAATTGCCTGTGCCTGCAGCTGTCTCAGATCAGTCATCTCTGAGCAGAAGCCAATATGTGTTTCTCCCAAGGCTTTGGGGGGCTTTTTCCAGCCCTTGGACCTCTGGAAGTCCATCTCTCCACCTTACAGCTTCTAAAAGAAATTACAAACGGGGATTTCTTCAAGAATAACTTGAAGAAGGTGCTTTGCAGCCTGTCCTTGGAGAGAGGAGAGCCTGTACGAGGCTTGAGCTCACCAAAGCCCATGTATTAGTTCCAGCCAGACTCTGCAGAACTGCTGCTATCTATCCTAGCTGAAATTGTGCTTCAATCCTGTATTCCCACAATTTAGAAACAACACAAAGATATTCACATCACACGGCAGGAAAATTCCTCTTTGGCTGTTTCTTTTGGATACCATAACCCGATTACTTTCATGTCACATGCACACAAATAAAGGATCACAATGTGCTGAACACAGACCCTGCAATTACGTGGACACAGAGGGATGTCACGTGGCGTTTTTCTGCTGGAAGTGATACCCTGAAAGGAGGACGACAGAGGTAACTGGACCAAGTTTCTTAAAATCACATTTCTGTTATACCAGTGCCAATTCTTTGGCCACAGCCTGAGCCAGTGTGCATCTGCTCGGCACAACCAAGACCGGACTGTGCAGGAAAGCTTTTCCCTTGCTGAAGATCACCAAACCAGAGGTCAGGGCCAGGCTCCCCTGTGGCTGTACACCCCTGGAAAGGGAGTGAGTGCAGGAAGATGAGGGGTGGTGGCTTCCCTGGCAGCATGTGCAGGCAGAGGCTGCACCTGCAGCTTTGTGCTCAACAGCCCTAGCAGACTTGTAATACTGATGAGCACGTTGTGCTGAGACAAGGTACCAGCAGAGGGGCTGGGAAAGGCCTTTGAAAAATCTTTAGAAAGCACTGGAGATAAAAGCTACATATACACTTTTTAAGTGTATCAGTATCTCACTCACAGTGATGAGCAGCAAACCAGCCCAGGGTTCCTGGTACTTTACAGGGATGCATAAGCTGGATTGGACATTTCAGTTAACAAATATAATCCCTCCAATGAAATTTTAAATAAGTGGGGCATTATGACTCTTCTCACAAGCGAGGCTCCCAAAGTTATGTGTGAGTGCTCAAGGAAGCACTCCCAGCCCTGTGCTCCTGGGTATGTCTTCACACAGCACAGACAGGAGGAGTCCCTGTCCTGGAAAGAGCATCAGTACATCGAAATTCAGGCACATCCCCAGCTCCACTGGGACCTGCACGCTGCAGATGCTACAAGTGGAAAGCAGCATGCAGAAGAAAACTGTAATTCCTTTCATTTCCTTTATCTTAAAAGGACCCAGACTGGGTAAATGATGTTTCTCATAACTCTATAGCAAAATTTTAGTTTTTTGTGATTCCTTTTAACAAATGACAGAACAAAAATCCTTGTTTCCAAAGCTGGAGGTTTTCAGCTTCCCTTCTCCGGAGGGGGGGAGGAGGGGGGGGTCTAGTGAAGGTTTTTTTCCATTTGTCCACATTTAATGCTGGGTCCACATTAAGAGAAACAAGTGAGAATGGGGTTTTACAATTTCAGAAATGAAAGGTATTTACCCTCAAGATAGTAAAAGGTCTTTTAAACCTTGCTGATGCAGGGGAGGATAGGGAAGTTTACAGATTTAAAGCTCCAGCCTTGCACACGAGTCCCATTCCTGCTCAGGTGTGGAGTTCACTGAAATCAATACAATTTCCCACCAGCACAGTCACACATCAACAGCCCCATTTCTGCATCTTTTATCAATGCAAAAGTTGCTTTCAAGAAGAAAACATTCATCGCAGCAAATTCAAACTTTGCCCAGGTTAAAAATTATTTAATAGAATCATGGAATGGTTTGGGTGGGAAGGGATCTCATAGCCCATCTCATTCCACCCCCTGCCATGGCCAGGGACACCTTCCACTGTCCCAAGTTGCTCCAAGTCCTGTCCAACCTGGCCTTGGGCACTTCCAAGGATCCAGGAGCAGCCACAGCTGCTCTGGGCACCTGTGCCAGGGTGTCCTCACCCTCACAGGGAAGAATTTTTTCCCAGTATCTCATCTATCCCTGCCCTCTGCCAGTGGGAAGCCATTCCCTGTGTCCTGTCCTTCCATCCCTTGCCCCCAGTCCCTCTCCTGGAGCCGCTTTAGGCAGTGGAAGGGGCTCTAGGGTCTCCCCGAAGCCTTTTCTTTTCCAAGCGGAATAATCACAATTCTCTAAGCCCTTCCTCAGAGGGAAGGTGTTCCGTCCCTCTAAAAATCTTGGTGACCCTCTTTTCCCCCACCTCATGAAGTCACACAAAGCAAATCCCAGCTGCTCACCAAAAAAAACGAGAGCCATTTGCTAGAGCCCTGATAATGTTTAAAAATATATAGTCAAACATCATGCTAAGTGGAGGCCTGATAAACCAAAGTCCATCTCTTACACTAACCTTCGAGGTAAAATTAATAATTAATTAGTAAAGCCAGGACATGGAATGATTGCTATCAATATTTTAATGCTTTTACTGCTAACTTCATTCTCCCTCAGTATTCTGCTGCTGGGGAAGCAGAAGAGCTGCATGTGCGCTTTCAATGCAGCCCCTGCCTCAGGGCCATCACTGGAGGAGCAGTGTCACCCACAAGGGTGCCCAAACGTCCCTGCTGCCAGAACCCAAACCCAGTGTCCATGCTTTGTTACATGTGTCCGGCACCGGCAGGCTCCCGCCTTCCAGGGCATCATCTCCAAGCCAGGGCCACCCTCATGGAGCCAGCAGGCAGAACTAGGAGGGGTTTAATGAAGATAAGCAAAATCTAACTGAAATCTTCCCCAAGCCTTAGAAATATCTATTCCCTCTCCTAGAACACAGCAAGGAAAACTTTGGCCCAAGATGAAAACTGCTGGAAAAGTTCTGAGGAGATGATTCCACGTGGGTGCCAGGACCCAGGAGCAGAGAGAAGGCAGTGGGCAAAGGAAGGGAAATGAGTGCTGCCCTCACTACTGGAAGGCAAAGTGTGTCCTGCCTTCTTTATTTACTCTTTATCAGTCTAATGAGGCTGTTTCCTGGGAGTTTAATTACCATAATAGAGACAATTCCGTTCTTAACCCTCTTTACAGCCGGGAAGAGAAAGAGCCTGTGACAGAGGAATGTGGAACACGAGCAAGGCTGTGTTTGCAGCAGCCCCAGCAGAGCCCCGACACCTCAGGCACGTGGTGCCCGTGGGGGGGTCCCAGCCAGGACCGCCCACCCTCACCCAGCACCCCCTGAAGGGCCAAGCTGGAAGGCAGCGCCGCAGAGCTCTGCTGCAGAAAAATTAAGAGCACATGATTAATGCTACATAAAATGTGTGGGTTCCCAGCCCTTTGAAATCATACCTCTTCATCATTTCCATTTACAGTTTACTAATGAAATTAGATATGGTAAAGGATTTCTTTCTTTTTTCCCTTAAATTGACTGTACATTTTTTTAGAGTTAAATCAACATATTTTCCATTCCATATTCAGCAAGAAATCAGACAATTAAATGTGAGGAGTTTTTTTTCTGCTGCTGCTAAGAGATATTTCCATGGTGTTGCCATAATACATACAGCAATTTACTGTATTAGACTTACATGTCTGTTACTCTGTAACAGATGCAACAGATCAGATTAGAACAAGGTAAAGAGGCAGCAAGGATGAAAAGCACCAGACATAAGAGGAGAAAACACATAGGCTCTGAAAAGCCACAGCAGAGCTATGCTCACCCAACCACAAGGCTCTCGCAGCCCTCTTCATCCACAGCTACACAATCCAGACAACACCCTGCAAAAGCAATTGCTAAACCCAGAATAAACCTGTGCCAGTGTCCAAAAGCCAAAACAAAAAACCCTCGCCTGATTTTCTTCTAATCCAGCCTCACAGATGGGATAATGCACCAAGTCCTGATTCCTGGGCACCATGGTGTTAATGACAGGAAGCCATTAAAACATCACTGTGAGGTCACAACCAAATTAAATGAGGCCAGAGACAAGGGTCATGCTGGTGTGACAAACGCACAGTGCCCAGGTGAGTTACACATGTGCTGTGTCCAGGCATGTTACACACATGCACCGTACCCAGGTGAGTCACGTGCCACGCCCATGGGTGTTACACACACACCGTGCCCCCCGCACCCCCGCTCAGTCCCTCCCAGGACAGCTCTCTGGCATTGCTGGCCTCTGCGGACCCCTCACTGAGCACTGTCAAGAGGGAATTCTCAGATTCTACTCTTTAAAAACATACGTTGCAACACAAACGGGTGTTTACACAGCTGTCACCTTAACTAACACTGGAACTGCAAATGCAGGTGAAATGAAGTAACGAAAGGCATTTCCCCTCGAATTCTGTTTGCAGAGTTGTCCCAAGAGCATTAGGATTTGGGAGCCTCGCATTCTGAAGCTGCATGGTTAGATGAACGCTATCTTTTCTGCACTGCAGTTTGAAGGTTTGGGCTTGGCAGTAAGAAACTGCACTCTCACTAAAATTCATCCATGGATATCCCCTTTGAACACTTCTTGGATGATTATTTTCACTAACATTGTGTTTATTAGCAGAACAGAGGGAGGACTGTAAAGCAGGATCACGGGAGAGTTTGATTTCCAGGCAGTGATGAATGGCGGGGGAGGCCAGGTCACCCGGCTGCAACATCAAAGGGGCGACTGAACCAGCAGCACACTTGAAGTTAGTTAAAATGCCATCACCATTTTCTGAGTTTTGCTTTTTTCTTACATTTAAAGAAATTATATTCCCTAGTGCTGGCCTCAGCCATTATTTCCAGGTCTCTGATGATACCCAGGACTCTATAAAGGCATTACCTGCTGGCATGCCAAGGAGGATTTGCCACATGGTTTAATTATGATGCAACGCGCTCCAGTCCTCGCCATGTCATTTAAAGAGCTTCAATAATGCACTTCATGCACCTTCCCGTGGGCCTGCCCCATCCTAAGGCACCAGGATTAAACTGCCAAGGAATTTGTGTGGGTCTGGTTCCTTTCCGGCTAAAACTGGACACATTCTTTCAGAGCTCTGCCCTCCTTTTCTGTCAACAGGGAGTGAGGAACCAGGTGTTCTTGGGGTAGCACATGGCAAGAGAGGCAAGTCCTAAGCCTTGGAGCTGAACTGGACACAGGCTAAAGAAATACAGTTGTGTACTATATACACACTTATAGTTAGCAAAGGTAAAAGCAGTCTCAAACCGACTACTAAGCACAAGATATCCCAGACTGCTTTGGGTTGGAAGGGACCTTAAAGCTCATCCAGTCCCACCCCCTGCCACGGGCAGGGACACCGTCCACTATTCCGCTTTGCTCCAAGCCCCAATGTCCAACCTGGCCTTGGACACTGCCAGGGATCCAGGGGCACCCCCAGCTTCTCTGGGCACCCTGTGCCAGGGCCTGCCCACCCTCACAGGGAAGAACTTGTGCCTAATATC
Organism: Nicator chloris; assembly: GCA_013400495.1. NCBI lineage: Eukaryota > Metazoa > Chordata > Aves > Passeriformes > Pycnonotidae > Nicator > Nicator chloris. The sequence goes on from WAAE01015957.1 coordinate 12,634, forward strand.
CCAATTAACCCTGCCTCCTAAATATATGCATTCCATATACCTAAATAACTAATATGTGCCTTGAATGAACCAAATCCTCAGTCAAGTCTTACTAAAGGCGGGTGGAACACAGAGAAGACGTGTGGTAGATCACACACACCTGCTGGGGCCTCCCCTGCGGCCGGCCTCTTGGCTGGCTCCTCCATCAGTCGTCGCTCAGCGGGACTTTGGCTTTCCCTGGCGTGTCCTTCCTGCTGAAGTTCTCCTTCCCTGGAGAAACGGACCCGTCCTTAACGTGTCCATCCCTTCCATCACTACGTTTAAACAGTAAACGTCGGTGCTATTTGTAATTAACCGGCTGTTGTCTGCGCCACGTTCCCGCCGCGCCGAGCCCGCTGCGGCACCCGCCGGTTCCGGCGGCTCGGAGCCAGCGCGTGCCCCTCACGGAGCGCGGCGCGTGCCTTCCGCGTGCCGCCTCACACGCGCGCGCGCACACACACACACGCACGCACTCACACAGACACACTCACACACACACTCACACACTCACACTCACACCCCCTTGCCCGTGCCCCCAGGCCCCGCTGCGCGTGCCCGCGCGGGGGCACCAGGGGGCAACCTCGGCCCGGGAACCGGCGCGGCCGGGCCGGGCCAAAGCGGGTAGAACAACAAGGAATGAATAAACACAATAAACACAATAAACACAATAAACACAGCCCGCGGCGGGCGGCCGGGAACTGCCCGCGGGTAACCGCTCCCAGGGGTAACCGCCCTCAGGGGTAACGGCTCCCGGGGGTAACCGCCCTCGGGGGTAACCGCTCCCGGGGGTAACCGCTCCCAGGGGTAACCGCTCCCAGGGGTAACCGCCCTCGGGGGTAACCGCTCTCAGGGATAACCGCTCCCAGGGGTAACCGCTCCCAGGGGTAACGGCTCCCAGGGGTAACCGCTCCCAGGGGTAACCGCTCTCAGGGATAACCGCTCCCAGGGGTAACGGCTCCCAGGGGTAACGGCTCCCGGGGGTAACCGCTCTCAGGGTTAACCGCCCTCGGGGGTAACCGCTCCCAGGGGTAACCGCTCCCAGGGGTAACGGCTCCCAGGGGTAACCGCTCCCAGGGGTAACCGCTCTCAGGGGTAACCGCTCTCAGGGGTAACTGCTCCCAGGCACGGCTGCGCCCGGGCGCACCCAGCGCAGCGCTGATGGCCGGGGGCTGCAGGGACACGTGTCACACATGTGTGACGCCTCAGGGAACAAGAGCAGCAGGAGCTCGAGCAGGGGAGGAAGCGCGGGGAGGCTCGACTGTCTCCCTAATAAATTTTACCTACTTTTCACACATTGACAATATTAGGAAGAAAGAACAAAACAAGTTTTTAAAACCCAACCTCCACTAAAAAGGCTTTGAGAGTCACAGAATCCCGGAATGGTTTGGGTTGGAAGGGACCCGAGAGCCCATCTCATCCCACCCCTGTCATGGGCAGGGACACCTTCCACTGTCCCAGGCTGCTCCAAGCTCCAATGTCCAATCTGGCCTTGGATACTTCCAGGGATCCAGGGGCATCAACAGCTTCCCTGGGCACCCTGTGCCAGGGCCTGCCCACCCTCACAGGGAAGGATTCCTCCCCAATATCCCATCTATCTCTGCCTTCTGCCAGTGGGAAGCCATTCCTTGTGTCCTGGCACTCCAGGCCCTTGTCCCAAGTCCCTCTCCAGCTCTCCTGGAGCTCCCTTTGGCACTGAAAGGAGCTCTGAGGTCTCCCTGGAACCCTCTCCTCTCCATGTCAGTGCAGCACCCACCCAGAAACAGGCTGGGTTCCCCCAGGGTGCTCCACTTCACAGCAGGTTTCAGAGCACAGCGGGTACATCACAGGGATGCTGAGTCCCTATGGATCACCAACTTTCACGGATCACAAGGGGAACACAAAGTCTGGAAGACGTGCCCAGGCCATGGCGTAATGCTGGACATTCCTGCGTGTCAGGCTTTCCTAAATTATCTCCTGGGTAAACAACCTAAAACCAGCCTCTGTGCTCTGACGTACACCGCCTTGTTTCCCTGGGCATTTTGCCTGGACAAAGAACCCAGGCCTTTGTCCCAGATTTCTATCTGAAGAATTGCATATATTTATCCAGGCTGGTCCAGCCTGACCCGGACTGCAATGGCCCAACCCTGCCCCTGCAGCCAGATCTTCCCCCCATCTCCTCCCTCTCTGCAGTGACAACAAATCCTTCACCACCGTGCTCACCCAGCATTATCTTATCAAACAGAGAGGGGGGATAATATTGATCCTTTTCTCCAACTTTAAAAAGAGGGTGAAGGGAAAAAAAAAGAAAAAACCCAAGAAGGGGAAAGCGGACAAAGAGAGGCGAAATCAAACCCCTGAGCAACAAAGGAAGAAAACCAGGTGGAAGACGGGAATTGTTTTCTGAAGGCCAGCTAAGTGGAGAATTGAAACGAGGGAGGCTCTGTGAGAGGACTGGGGGATGAAAGGGAGCAAGGGTAAGAAACACAAGGGCTATATAAGTCTGAAAATGGCTAGAAAGAACAAGGGAGAGAGGAGACAAGAATGGAAACCTCTGATGTTGGCAGGAAATGTTGTGATTCTAAAGATGAAACAACTTGTGGGGAAAGAAATTGGGAAAAAATACCCCTGTGTATTTCCTAGGGTGAACTCGAGCAGCAAATGATGCATGGCAGAGGCAGCTGCCGGACAGCGCTGGGCAGGAATGAGGCAGCGCTGCATCCTCTGAAGGAGAACTCGGGGTTAGGAAATTACATCCCTTCACAAGGCCAGGAGTTTTCCAAGCCTGCTTCAGCTGCAGCTGCAGATGTGGCCTAAAAATCCAAGCAGGAGGCCCATCCCCTGTGGCAGGACTATTTATTCTATGGCCATAAGGTTACGGCTATAAGGGGAGTAAGGAGAGATGGGCTGGAGAGATCCTTAAAACTGCCAAACTCATCTGAGACGAGTAATAAGGGACATACGCTGAGGCCAGGAAGAGAAACCTCATGGCTTTCTTACTTATCTAGGAAATGATTACAGAAAAGTTTATCGTGCGTATTTTCACTATCCCCTGCATGTTGGGGGCTTTAATTCCTTTGGACGGGCGCCAGTGTGTTAGGAAAAAAATGCTGGGGAGAGGGAAGGAATAGATTTACTAGAAAAAAACTGCATTCCTTCCAACCTTTCTGCAGCTTCTTAAAAACATACAAAAAGTCTCCTTCAAGCTGCTCAGTGCCATACCAATTTCCTGTGTAGACCTGGATATTAGTATATGTTTTTCTGTGTCTCCGAAGTTTCCCAAGTTACCTAATGCATGCTCAGCATGGAGCATTTTTAAATGAGTTAGTCTTTATTGAATTATGATTTCCAGCAGTCACTAATAACAAAATTCAAATTGCTCCAGCAGACGAGGATTTGAAGAATGCTGAGAAGAAACTGAGTTTTTAAGAGACTCTAGAAGAGCCACCCACTGCTTGTGTATAGTAACCATGAGCCTCTCAACGGAATACTTCAAATAGTTAATTAGATTTGCTAAAAAAATAATAAAAAATCAGTCATTAGGCGTTCCCACTCCGGAGACACTGAATAAAGGCTGTTACTGGCACACCTACGGCTCTGGCAAAAATGAAGTTAAAAATAGGGGGGGGTTAAATAAAGTTTCAGGTTTTCCTCACACTGTCCCTGCAGTGGGCACGATGCAATTAGCAATACATCTAAAGGAGAAAGAGGAACTTTTATTCCATTAGGACTTATTTTTTACCTCGGGAATTTCTTCAGGCTGCTAAAGAGGCATTTTTCAAGCAAGGAATAATAGGGAGGCTCAGAGGCCATCCACAGCACGTGGGGCTGGAAACTGCAGCTCACCTGCAAACTGAATTTGCTCTATTTTGTTAACCATTTATTTTGTCTTTACTGGCTGTTCAAAGGGAAGTGTGATAATCCCACTGTTCCTCACTCGCTCAGCAGGGAGTTTAATCTAATAAAGCTATTACAGCCGAATGGATTAAAGCAACGTGAAGCATTAGTAATTTGAGGAGCAGTTAAAGAATGTTAACGCTGAGCCTCTGCGCGGATTCTTCTCCAAACACGATCCCAGAGATGAAAGCAGAGCTGCTACTCAATATGTCATTTTTCAGGCACAAAATTTAATTCTTTCAGCCTCCTCATCCAGATGTTTATAGTGAGAAGCAAGAGGCTGCCCATTACTGAACAACTGCTGAAACCAGAGGCTGACCAGACTGGGCAGGCTTTCAGTCAACTCAGTTTTCATTAATCCTTCTGTTACAATAATATCTTTTTTAGAAAGAGAGATACGTGACCAAAGTCATCTGATACGATGTATTAGGATGAGCTGCAGTATTAAAAGCTGAGGACTTAATAATGTTCCCTGTCTCACCCCCTTGGTGCAGCAGATGTGGAGCATCATTGCCAGAAGGGCTGAGAGCCACAGCATGATGGGATGGGATGGGATGGGAGGGGAGGGGATGGGATGGGATGGGAGGGGAGGGGATGGGATGGGATGGGAGGGGAGGGGATGGGATGGGATGGGAGGGGAGGGGATGGGATGGGATGGGAGGGGAGGGGATGGGATGGGATGGGAGGGGAGGGGATGGGATGGGATGGGAGGGGAGGGGATGGGATGGGATGGGAGGGGAGGGGATGGGATGGGATGGGAGGGGAGGGGATGGGATGGGATGGGAGGGGAGGGGATGGGATGGGATGGGAGGGGAGGGGATGGGATGGGATGGGAGGGGAGGGGATGGGATGGGATGGGAGGGGAGGGGATGGGATGGGATGGGAGGGGAGGGGATGGGATGGGATGGGAGGGGAGGGGATGGGATGGGATGGGAGGGGAGGGGATGGGATGGGATGGGAGGGGAGGGGATGGGATGGGATGGGAGGGGAGGGGATGGGATGGGATGGGAGGATGGATCTGGAAATGGAGATGAATACATTCAAAATTCCTCTTTTGGTCTTCTTTACTGTATTTCCCATGAAAAAAACAGCTCCATGCTGACATATGTATCAATACACAGCAGAACGATAATTTCTAGGAAATTCAGGGGGAAACTTGGAAACTGGACTTGAAGCATGAAAGTAGCTAGCAGCTTAACTATGAAAAAATCTATTGTCTCTACATGATGCAAGTTCCACTTAATTCAGTCACTGGTTAATTTGTTTCTTTGTTTAATATGATAGAAACCCCAGGGATCGAATAATTCATAATAAAATTATATTAGTACTTTATTTTTTGTCATTTCTGATTGCTCTGAGCAAGCATTATTGAATAGTTTGATCGTGGGATACAGAAAGTTACCATTTAATTAATATGAAAGGTGCCTAAACTTTGAATAATATTGAAGGAAAAAGCCTTAGGACGTGGCAGGAGACTCGGTGTGTTATTAACTCTCTTGCTTTCTGTGCTGTGTTGGCTGTCAGCTTTGGGTGCACTTGGAGTTAGGGATTTAATCTCTAAAGCCTGGAGTTGCTCAGAACGCTGTGGTCAGCACACAACAGCTGGACTGACACCGTGGAGGAGATGTGGGGTGGGTGGGAGTGGTGGGGTGCCAGGGGCTGGCTGATGCCCTCGGAGTTCTTGGGTTTAGGGGTCACTCCTCAGTGATAACCAGCTACCAACTGGGTGAGCTTGAGAACCATCAGCTTGTTACTGAGACTTTGACAGTAACCACCAATGCTGGGGCCACATGTCCACACAGAAAGAGTCACACAAAAAGTAGGGATAAATGCTTTTTTTAACTGAAATCAACGAAGCCCACCTGTCTGACACTACCATAAGGCAAAAAGAAATTTCAGGAATTAAAGGGGCTTTGGGAGCTCCCTAAGGAAAAACAAACAAACAAAACCCCCACAAACGTATGAAAGCAGGAACAAGTAAAACCTGGTCTATAGAACCTTTAGCCAGGAGGTTTCACCACATCCCTAAATCCGTCCCCACCTTTAGCACTCATATAGTGGGAAGCTTTGTGGGACACTGGCCAAGTCACCCTTGGCACAAAGTAAGTTTATGCTCTTTAATATGGTTGGTAGAAAAGGTAACAGTTAATTAGCACAGGAGAGGATAGTGAGGAAAGGCGAATCGGCAACACAACTGGCAATGAAAATCGATGTTAATAAGCAGAAGGAAATATATACTACAGGCAAAAACTAATGTATTTATAAACTCAAAAATATCCCAGATCAACAGGGTCAAAACAAAACATGTTTCTGTAACACATCCTGTTGGAGTATCCCAAAGGGAGTCACTGCAGATACCAACACAGCCAGGTTAAATCAACAAGATTTCCTAATTAATAAATTTAGAAATATACTACACCTTGTACCCCAGGGTTTCTGTCAGTCTTTTACTACTGGAGTAAAGTAAGAAACACATTTTGGGGCAGGATTGTGGGGTAGCAGTGTCCTCTGAGGTTCTTGGGTTTTCCCCTAGAAGATGCAAGAACCATTACAGCCAGGGATGAGGATGAACCAGCAGAACAAAACAGACTCTGGTTTCCCTCAGCACAAAGTCACATTAGTTTGAAATCCCAGAGTCTCTGATTCAATTTGGGAGCTGCAGTGGCGTCCCCAACAACGCAGCTCATCCATCTTACACTGTTTATGCTGCTGAGCCTCTTTGTGGCTTGTGAACCACCCAGCTCAGCTCTGCAGCTTTCATCTCGCTGTGCATGCTGCCCAGGTTTACACCACAGAGGAATTTTTAAGGAACCTATGTCTTTCTACTCATATGTCTTTAAAAATGAGGCTTTCTACACACACACCCAGATATTGTGATTTGACATTCCCACAGAAAACTCAATTTTCTCCCTACAAGAACAGGCCACTGAAGGTATTATAAAGGCATTAGAGTTCATAGTGCTGCCTTCTGTAAAGACTGCACATATTCCTGTTTAGTATAATAGTTTCAAATGCAAATTATTTGGTCTTTGTTGATACGACCACAGAGTGGGAGCTGGGATGGAGCCTGAGAAGTTTGCACAAGTTTCTCTCTGTCATCACTATTTCCAACATGCAAAGGCTTTTTCATTGCTGGCTGTAATTGAATAAATGTTCAGGTTATATCTAATCAACTCAATCCTCATGTTCAGGTCTTCAGCAGCTCACCACTACATTGGCCAACAAACACAGGACGTCGCCATTCTCCACCTTTCCTACCAGATACAGAAATGCTGTTCATTATCAATCAGCTCTCTAAAGAGAGGGTTACAACTTTAATAGAGAGCCTGGGGAGAGCCCACACGAGTGCTGGGTAACTTACCAAGGCACATCTTCTGCCAGCTCCTAGCACTTGATAGCTTGGTAACTTCCTGAAGCATGAGATTTGGATGCCTTGAGATATTTATTTAATGTATTTGGAAGCACTTAAGTTATCCCTCCCAACACCTCGATTTCTTGCTTTGCTGAAATGTTTGGTTCCAAAGCACTTCAGGACACATTGTCCCTCGGCAAAGAGGGAAGGTGAGAAAACAGCCAGGGCCAGTTCCCTTCCCCACTTCCAGCCCTGCTATTCCTCTGAGACTTCCAGCATCATCCAGCACAGTGTGGACTCAGCCATGTGCTAATTCTGCACTTACTCCTGGCTCATTTAATCGCTCCATTTCCAGCCCTGTAACCAGAAGAAAGTGTTTCTCTCCGCTGGAATAACCTTCCTGCTCGGCCTGGGTGCAGCGCTAGCTCCGGCGACACTTGCTGGTCCCGGCAGAAGTGCAGCCACCGGGCGGGGCCGCGCCGAGCAGCGGGGAGCAGGAGCCGCGGTGTCCTGCCAAGGCTGCCAGGGCTGCCGGGGCAGCGGGGACCAGGAGCCGCGGTGTCCTGCCAAGGCTGCCAGGGCTGCCGGGGCAGCGGGGACCAGGAGCCGCGGTGTCCTGCCAGGGCTGCCAGGGCTGCCCGGGCGGCCGGGAGCAGGGGGCG
>WAAE01015957.1:20705-58276 GCA_013400495.1 Nicator chloris
CGGTGTCCTGCCAAGGCTGCCAGGGCTGCCGGGGCAGCGGGGACCAGGAGCCGCGGTGTCCTGCCAAGGCTGCCAGGGCTGCCCGCAGGCCCCGGGGCAGCGGGGACCAGCGGAGAGCGGGGTCGGGAGAGGCCGCTCACGGCACTGGGTGTCCCTGAGCAGACACGGCACAGGGGACCTGTGCCAGTTCAGCATCCCAGCTCTAATTCCTCAGGCTCTCCTTAGGCCTGGGGCGGGCAGAACAGCTCGACGTTCCAGCTCCAGCTGTGGCAGGAACTTAGGCTTTGGGCTGTGCTCTGTGGGGTGATCAGTTAATACAGGACCATGGGAAGAACCCACTTCACTGCAGAACAGGCAGTAAGAATAAACCTGCCAAGTGTTCCCTTTCCACTTTCTCCTGCTCCAGCGTTACCTACGATCCTCCTCGAGGAACAAATGCCTTGATCTTATCTAAACATTTCTTTTGCCTCTTTCATCACCTTCTGTAGCTGTGCATTACTTGTTTGGCAAGTCCCCATTGCAGCTTGAACAAGTGCAAAACCAAAACCAACCAAGAAGCACCTGCTCGGAAAACAAACAGAAACTGACTATGTTTGTAGAACTTTTCTCCTTTGTTTTGCAAGATATTCACAACAGAGGATATAACTATCCTCCTTGCAGGTCCAGTGTAAATAGTTCTTTTCGTTAAAATTAAAATAGTCAGTGTTTTTAATGCCTGTCAAGGCTTTGCAAGTACAAAATGCTGGAGGCTAAAAAGGACAAAAAATAAGTCTACAGCTGAAAACATATATTATAACTGGTCCCTTAAACCCTGGTGTGGGATCCTTTTATCATTCCTTCATTCCAAGGTTAGTAGGTTATTAACCTGTATCCTGAGGGAGAAAAGATGCACATCAATTATATCAATTGAATAGACAAATGAAAATCAAATTAAAAATTTAACACATGCCACCATAATTACAATACAGAGCTACTACGAGGAATTTCAGCCTAGGAATGAAACGGAGAAATGCTTCCCAAGTGCAATTCACAGGAACAGGAAAAGTAGCCAGAGATGGGAATTCTACTGAAACTAAAGCCCATACAGGAGAAAAATTATTTTCTAAATCTGCCACCCACTGAGAACTTTTGATTGCAATTTTAGACTAGGATGCAAAAATATTTCGTTCATTTAAACAATTAACTGTGTTTACATTGTGTAATTACATGTATTGACACTGGCACATTGAAACAATTAAATAAACAATCGCAACACTTCTGCCTTTCCTGGTATTTACACATCCCAACAAGTTGCAGCCCCATGAAGGTTCCAGCTGGCAAAGTCCTTCTGGGAACATGGGATGCACGAGGGGTCCCTGGCCACAGCCGGGCTGTCACCTTCCATGGTTGCAGGGGGCAACTGCTGTGGGAAAGGCAAGGGCACAGTCAGCTCATTCCAGGATCTCCAAGGGATGGCAGGGGACAGAGTAAAGCACCTGGAGGAGGACAGGCAGGCCTTGGAGGTACCTGCGGTGAGGCAGAACCTGCTGTCTATAACACATGTCAAATGGCTAAAAGAGCCATTTAGAGGTTGTAGAAAAATTCTGCCTAAGTTGCAGCAGTAAAGGCCTCCCTTGGGGGCAGCCAGACCCTTCCCTTTGGGGAACAGGCCTGGCCAAGGCCCTGTGCTGCCGCTGCTCCAGCCCTCGCCTCCTCCTTGCTGTGCCATCCAGCCAGATACTCTTCCTACCAACGGCTCCCAAACATCTCAACACCAGAGCTGGGGGAGAAGCTGGAGGCTGCACTTGGCTCTGCACATCTGCCTGTAACTTCAGCACTCCATCACTTGTGGCTGAGGCCAATTCCTCAGAAACAAACAGGGAACGAAGGCGGCGCCGCACCAGAGCGCTGCCATTTTAATGCTATTTCTGTCTGTATAAAATCTTCCGTAATTTGTTTACGACTACCAGATTCAACAATAGTGTGCAAATGCAAACCCACTTATGTTAATGTCCTCTCTCGCTCTCTTTCTCAGATCAGATTCTGAATAAAAATTAGGTAAATACTCTGTTTGAAAATATATAAGATGAGAACTGGTTGGGGAGGGAGCAAGAGAACCTCCAAATGCACCGTCCTATCAACCACATTATTTTTTTTAACTTAATAACTTAAGTGTACTGTTAGTGAAATTACAACCTGCTTGTGACACAATAAATTTACAACAAAACTCATTCCATAAATTATTCAATTCGCTGACTCCAACGATGCTGGGAAATATCACCATGAGCAGATGATTAGCATGTGAAAGGAAAGCCATCTCCAGCCTGAAACAATCACTGTCACACCTCCATTTGAAGACGCCTGGTGGAGTTTTGTAAAATTACCATTAGGAATACACATTTAAGGCTTTGTAGTTTCTATAAAAGCATTAAGTATTTGATTTACATTAGATTCATTTGTTCTTTCTTCAACTGTCTCTTTTTCCCACAAACCATAACTGTTTGGATAAATGCTGGCTCAATCAAGTGTGCATTAAAACAAAAGAATTTAAGTTCAATAAAAGTGATGAATCAGAAGTAGAAGCCAACCTTCCCCTTTCCTTCTCTTCCCAGGCCACAGGGTTGCTCCAGCAGGAGAAATGGGCAGGTTTGGGAGCCTGGAGAGCAAAATATTCTTGTCCCACAAAGACATATATTCCTGGAGGGATAACCCAGCCCCTGGACCATTGGTGTAGAGCTGTTGGATCAAATGCCAAGTCCTCCTCAGTGGTGGGAAGGAGAGAAGGTTGGGGATGAAGAAACATTTTTATGCAGGTAAAGAGTGGAGCTCAGTGAACAAAACTTGGCATCTCCCAGCCTAACCTGAACCACAGCTTTTTGGGGAGCCACCAAATGAAAATTTTAGCCAAAATTCAACTGTGGGGTCAGCACTTTCCCAGCTACAGGGAATGAGACTATTGAGTGTAACTGGTGCCCAAGTGTCAGCAGCAGCTACCACAAGCATGAGCAAAATCACTGGAAATGTTCTTCTGCAGCCATCCCCTAAAACTGTTCTGATAGAGCAAGGAAAAGATTAAACCCTCCCTCTGTGCTCTGCTTTTAGCCTAATTGTTTGAACAATTCTCTTTATTCCATTCTGTGGCTCTGCAGACACGTGTGATGCCGCTGATGAACGACCCACAGCCAGCCACTGCCCTGCTCCACCCAGGGAGAACAGGCTGATGGAGGAACTTTCAGCACAATTTTCTCAGGTGAGAAAGATGAGTTATCAAGATGCCTCCACATAAAAGACCCTTCTGATCCAGGCACGTGTAATGTAAACATCTTACCCATTAGAAGTGTTGAAAAGGCTTCCAGCATCTTCTGCCTGCTGGATTTCCCAGGTAGAGAAATTCAAGGGGTATAGGTAAAGAATTTATTTCCCTGGAAAGGACAAGGAAGGATTCTTTTTGTTCTGGGAATCAAAATATTAAATTTTTACAAAATACTTTAAAAAAGAAGTCCAACAGCAGCAACCAAGTGATTCAAGAGTCAGTGCCATGAGAAAATCCTCTTTCACAAGAGTGTTTGGAAATAAGAGCTACTGGTTTTAAGCTGCATAATGACAATACTGTGTCAGCTTCCTCACCAACCCTGCCCCTTGTATTACACAAATCAAAGATTGTTCTAGAAGTGGCAACTGCAAGAAAAGGAATTTTTGCTCCTTTACCAAGAAACTTTATTGGCTGTATGTGTGACTGCACTGCCCCATCCAGTGACAAACTGCTGGATCCCGAGTTCATTACCGGCACTCAGACTCATTCCCTAACTCCTTCCCGAAGCCTCTCCCATCTGAAAGCAGGAGCTTACATTATTCATAAGGATAATCACAAATATGCAGGGAGCTGTAGACATGTAATGGAGAGGCTGGCTTGTATCCCATCCAAATTCCACACGCTTCATGGAGCTTATGACTTTCCCATAAATTTTTGCAGCATGGGACTTACCTCCATTCCCAGCCACTCCAGTGGTCCCAAAGCAGGGACAGCTTTGGGAAAAGTTCTCATGCTCCCCCATGGAGTTTTATTACTTCTGAAAGAAGGAAATCAAGTGGAAATCTTGTGCCACCTTCCTGTGGGTTCTCCAGGGGATGTGTTTGCCTACACACACTGACTGCACAGAGAGAAGGCACAAACAGTGTCCATGCTCTGAAACAGCATTCCGGAAATTCTGTGAAAATAAATATTTTCAATACCACAAGAACAGCAAAATCGAGTTACTGTTGTTTCCACTCTCTCCATGAAAAAGCCAGGGAAGGCCAGTGCCCTCCTTAGCATGGGCAGCTGGCAGTCAAGAAGAGGGCAGGTCTTCAGGCAGCTTCTGCAGGGGTGGTGATGTGGAGACATTTCTGTCTCATCTGCCTGCAAGAAGCACCTGAGGCAGCCACAGCCCTGTGGCAATGGCTGTGTGAGGAAGAAGGGAGGAGTCAAAGTCCAGGCAGCCTAGAAGAAGAAAAGAATTAGATGTGTCTAAGACTGGAAGTTGGAATGATGTTTGCAGGAGAGATTATGAAATGAGGACAGATAGGAAAAGCGTGGGACCCTCACAGCGTGTATTACTGGAAATACACCAACTCCTTTTAAACAAGGTTATTAAATACCAGTAATAAAGTAATAGATTAAGAAAATGTAGGTACTTCTAAATCCCTTAAATCCAAAACCAAAAAAAGATTCTTTCCCTTAAGCTTCAAGCCCATCCTGAGCAGCTCCATATCATCAGATGCATTCCAGTAAGGAAGCAAGAGACAAGGCATTCACAGCCACATTAACAGTAATAACTGTAACTTCAGCAGAAGACAGAATTATGGAGACATTAATAAGTGATGAGATCACAAAACATCTGGAGAAACGTGAGCTGATACAAAAAGTTGCCAGCAGAGTCTTATAAAGGGTAAATCTTGTTTGACAAATCTGCTGGAATTTTTTAAAGAGGTAACATAGACTCCAGACAGGAAGAAAACATGGGACATAATCTGTTTGGATTTTAAAAGGTTATTTGACACATCACAGCCTGCAGGCCAGTGTATTAAAGTACATCAATCAAAAAATGCACCAACTTGGAATGGACGAATGAAATGAAGGAAGTTCACAGCCTGGTGGCATCATCAGCACAAACCAGAGGGACCAAAGTGGAGCCAGTTTTGTTCTGGGCATGTAAGATGGAGAAGAAAATATCATAACACAAGCTTCCCTCCACATGGATCACATCAACCCACAACATGGAGGACATCGATTAACACCCTGTAATGGCCATGGTATTCATTTTAACTGGAAAATAAGGATTTTTAATATTAGAAGCCTTAGTATAATGATGCCTTTGGAAGACATACAACAGAAGAAACTGGGAGAACATCTAGGAATAGCTACAGAAGGTTTCATGATGGGCAGGAGGCTGACAAGCCTGATGGAGCCACACAGGACAGGGAAAACTGTCTAGCCCTCCATGAACAATGTGGTGGAGAAAGAATAGGCTGCATAGATGGCCAAGCCAAGGGCTGACCCAAGAAACAGCCCAGATGCAGGTCCTTCTGAAGTAGGTCCCTGGCAGGAAAGGAGATCTTCTCCAGGCTCTCTGGAAGCTGCAAGTTGACAGCAAGCTAAGCACTGAACAGCCAGCAGCAAGATGTTCTCTTCAGCAACACGTTCCACATTTCTCTCTGGCAGAGGGAAGCCATTCCCCCTTGTCCTGGCACTCCAAGCCCTTGTCCAAAGTCCCTGTCCAGCTCTTTTGGAGCCTCCCTGGCTAAAGTGGTCCAGAAGTATCGTAAGACACAGCTCGAAGTAGGAAGAAAACGTGACAATAAAAATGGGCACCCTGGAAGGGGAGGCAGGAGCTTATTGTCAAGCATTAAGTGTTTTCTAACTGCAATACAGAGACTTAAAATAATTTCTACATAGGCTTTCTGGGTAAAAAGCACAGTCAGGGAAAAGTTACACTAATTTAAACAAAATTAATAAAGAAATGTTCTGCTTCTTTTTATCATCTTTCTACCTCTCATCATTTATCATGCAAATTAAATTGCAGTAATAGAAAATGTAAAGAAAACAAACTCTGCAGTATATTGAAACCTCTATCCAGCAAGAGATAAGGTTGGGTATTAGAAGGAAAGGTGCAGAAAATTAGCTGTCCAGACAATAACTGGGAGGGAAACTGGTTTATTTAGCCTGGAGGGATTTTTTGTTGCAAACTGACTAAATTAAAATCCAGACTATTATACCCAGTATCACACCAGAAAACGCCTTTTCCTTGCACTTTTAGATAAATTTTCATTGATCTCATTTTATGCATGATTACATTTTTAATGAGATGTACAGTATTTCGAAGCTAATTTTAAATGCCTTCTCTCTCTCCTTCCTCTGCTTCCCTCCCTCCTCCCACCACATACACACTTATGCTTGTTGGATTAACATTTCTGATAAATTGCTCGGCCAGAAAGGAACATTACTGAGAGGAAATAAATTACTTCCCTCTTTTGCAGCTCCAGCATAGTAAAGTAACCTTTAAAATGGCCACTGCCTAATTCTGCCACCTTGCAATTCCTTCCAAATGCAATCATTTCATTTCATGGAATGATTGTATTTGTTGTTGGTCATTCTGAACAACATATGGAGCAAGGGAAGAAGTCACTTTCCTCCACTGGCAGTTCTGGCCAGAAGAACCAGCAATGCCTTGAAACTCAAAACTCCCCTGAAATAAATAGTTTTATTGTCAGGATCTTTGACTCTTGTGAATAAAGTACAAAGCAGGTAAAGGTGGGTGAACTGGCCTAATGCCAGAGCATGGGGGTCTCGCCTTGAAAATATTAGGCAATAATTGATTTTCAGCATGGAAAACTTGGCTTGCTCCAAGAAGTTTTCAATTTTATTTTCTTCCTTTGACTATTTTTGGTAAAGTCACACCCTGTAAAACAAAGGGGGAAATTGCAGGGACAAAGTATGAAATAAAATGCTGCCTCCAGCCCATCATTAGGGACCCAGCAGTTTATTTCCCTCTTTGATTTCAGGCTGCTTTTTGTGAAGAGGGGCTGGTTTGTCCTGCCAGTTTCTCTCCAGTCCGTGCTCAGGAAGGGAAAATAAAGGAATGAATTAGCATGGAGGCTTGGGTCTCTCCTAAATGAATTTCAACTCTGTAATTTCCAGACGTTTTGCAAAGTCTCCAAGGTTGTTCTGAATTGCTGCCTCGCCCTCCGTAGGGAGAACGGCCGCTCTCCTCCTTGCCTGTGCCAGCCTCACTCACGGCTGCATCGCTCCCACAGCCGGGAGATGGCGGGATGCTCCCGGGAACTGGGGTCACTGGACACGACCTGCGTTTACCACTATGCCCTTTTGTGTTCCTCCTTGTGCCTGACCCACACCAAGGGCCAGGAGCACCTTTGGCACTGCAGCTGCCGTGGGAGCTGCCTGGTGGTGAGCAGGTCGGGAGGAGGAGAATCGGGGATAGCGAGATGGAACAGACCAATAAAGCAGCAGTGGAGAACGAGAAAACTGGCAAGGATTGCAGGGGAAGGGAAGAGGCCTGAGACGGAGCCTGGGCTCTGAAAACCACGGAAATGAAGGAGTAACGGAGGAGCATCAGCTCCAGCTGAAGCATCAGGAGAGGGGATTAGGAGTTTAGACTTGGGACAGTGGAAATGAAGCTGAGTAAAATGTCCCACAGACAATGGGAGCAGGAAAGAATCTTAAATGCAAATCCACGTTTCACAAAGGATTTATCATTATCCAGCAGTGCTTTGAGAATTAAGTGTTTCCATCAGAATTCTTGTCCCAGTGCACTAACACGACAGACGGCGTGAGCCTTTCCAGATGTGGGAGTGCAGATGGGCTTACGGGCCCGCAAAGCAAAATCTTCCCACTCTCCCCAAATGGATGAATGGGACTGTTACACAACCTGTGAGGAATTATCACTGCCAAGAAACCAGTGGTACAGGAACAGACAATGGGATCCTAGGAGCAGAATCCCTGTGTGAAAACACACAAAACAGTTCCAGAAAGGTAAAGAGAGGGAATATAGATCATTGAGCAAAATCTGGCCCTCAGGCTGCACCCTCAATTTTTATTATCATAGAACCAGAGAATCCCAGCTGGTTTGGGTTGGAAGGGACCTTAAAGCCCACCCAGTCTCACCCCCCGCCATGGGCAGGGACACCTTCCACCATCCCAGGTCGCTCCAAGACGCAATGTCCAACCTGGCCTGGGACACTGCCAGGGATGGGGCAGCCACAGCTTCTCTGGGCACCCTGTGCCAGGGCCTGCTCAACCCCTGAGGTCGTTAAATTGTGTTGTTATTAAGTTGTAGGTGTGAAGGTTAAGCAGTATGAGAGTTTTCCATGAATAAATGACAAGTCTTTGTGATGAAATCAAAAATGTAACATTTCCACAGCTAAATGACAGCAAAGAACTGTTACTGCAGGTCAGTGGGTACCTCAGGGGAGCACAAACCCTCCTCACACACAAAAAGCATTTTAGTATTTCTCCTACCAAAAAGGCTTTTCTGGCCCCAGCTGCATCAGGACCCAGCATTTTACCCCATTGCAGGGGTGGATCTCGGACTGGGGCTGCTTTCAACAGAGCATGTTTTCCAAATAATCCCAGACGTTTGGCAGGGAAATTGCCAAAGCTGCTGGTAGGTTGGATGTAACTTTTAACACTTCTAACACACAAAGCAATTATTGCCTTGGTTTCCCTGGCTCTCCAGAAGGATCCCCTCAGTGTGCTGGCAGTGGGAGAGCCTGCACCACGCCAGCATTCAGGAATGGGAACTCCTGGACAGTGCTGGATGGAAGGCTCATCCCTGGGTTCGCCCTGCACGGAGGGCAGCCCTTGGCTGGGGACAAGGGGCAATATCACACACAGAAACTCCTTCTTTGGACTAGGCACAACCAACTCCCCCCAGGTATTGCTGCTACTGCTTTATTAAAATGCATAAAGCAGCCAGAAGCAAAGACACCAATAAATTCCTCTGTAAAAGCAGAAATGTTTTTTTCAAATGGCTCCCCTAACACTAATAATCACAGCTCTCTTATGTGTACTTGACTCTGGTTAACCTTTTTCTGGCACTTTTTAACTTCTCCAAGTCAGGTACTAATATGGAACTAATGTGGGGTTTATTTTCCCTATAGGAATAGCAGAAAGAGCACTGCACATTAGCGTAATCACGCCGGCTCCTTCCAGAAACTGCAGGACTTTACATCAAAGCAGCCGCATTATGGCACAGGAAAAGAATTTAATAACAATTGGGGGACTAAGCATTTTTTTAATGTTAAGGGGGTTTTATTGAATATTAATCCTATAAAATGCTCCTGAAAGTTGGCAGAAAGAAAACTGATGTCCCAAATAGTTATCGTGGCCTTCCACAGTGCCGGCATGCAACTGCAGTGTAATCAGAATTCATCATGCCATTAGCAGAAGGACAACAGGAAAGGAGACACTTCCTCCTGCATCCTGGGGCTTGAACAACCAGAGCTGTGAGAACAGGCTCAGCATTGACAGCCTCAGCCAAGCTCTCAAAATTTACATGGTTTTGAGTTCAGAGCTTGCAGTTTCTTTCAATACAACTTGATACTTGCACTCTTGATTTTATCTTCTGCTAAAAATTTCCATTATATTTTCCTCTCTGAGGGGGTCAGAGGTGCTGGAAACAGGTCTGTAGTGAAAAGGAACAAGAAGCACCCAGAGCTTTTTCCCCCCTATTTCTAATTGCTGGATACTTTCCTTTTTCTTTTCCTTTTTTTTTTCCAGGAGGAGGTCACTCCACTGCCCGGCACGGCTGCAGCCATGTTCCAGCCACATTAATCCCTGCCCTGCTGAGCTGCTGGAGAAACAAGAATTCATCTGGCACCAGCAGGGGAAAGACAGAAGGAAAAATGAGGGGGGGGAAATGAATAAATAAATAATTCAGGCAGAGGATGAATACTTGAACAAAGCAGCGCCTGTGTGCAAGGGAATGCTGGGCTGCTCTGGAAAAGAGAAGAGCACCAGCCCACAAAGGTGTCCAAGCAGAATCAGTGCTCCTGCCCAGGCACTGAGCAGAGCCCTCCCCAGGCACCACCTGGACACACACACCATGCCCTGCGTGGGACCTGCCCCCACCCTGGAGCTGAGCGTCTGGCACGGACCCTCCTGGGGGCACATGCCCGGGTTTGTGCCACTCAGATCAGTTGCTCCGGGGTAGACACTCGGCACAACTCCTCCTGTCCTAAGTGTATTGTGGCCCCCATTCCAGGCCTTAGGATTTTCAGAGTAACTTCTGAGGGCCACCCCTGAGGTCTAGGCAAAGGACCCACATGTGAAGAACGCCCTATGCTTTAGCCTCCATCTCAAATACCCCTTTTCTCTCTTTTTCCCATGCCAAGCTCTGAAGGGGTGGGATTTTCCCATTGCACATGCCAAAACAAGGTCAGGAACACAGAAACCACTTGTGCAGAGCCTGATGCTGGAGGGCAGGGCAACACAGAGCCCACAGTGGCACCCCACACTTGGACAGTGTCTTAAAACACACTTGGTGTTAGTTTCTTGCTCTGGGATGTCTCCAGCTTCTCCTTAACTGGAAGAGGAACCTCGTTCATTATGTATCATAACAGTGTGTTAACAGCTCACAGACTGAAATGAAGCAAGTGCAGAAAACACTTTCATCACCGTTTCCATCTCATCAGCTGGGAGTTTGCTGGCACTCAGTGGAGATGTTTTCCCACCTGTTTACCATACAGATACCTCAAAACAGTAAGAGTGACTGACCAGATGCAATCAAAAGCTCAGTTGCTCCCCCAGTGCCATGGCCGCAGTCTGTGCCATGAGCGCTGCTGTCACCGTGAGCCGCTGCCCTGGTGCCTTTGGGCAGCCCCAGCCCCGCGGCGCTGGCGCCTGGCTGACCTGTCAGGAGCATTGAGGCTGGGGAGGAGCAAAGAACACATTAATAAATCTTGATATCAGTGTTTTATCAATGTGGTCTTGTAAGTTTACGAGCATTTGGCTTTGTTTTACACCAGACAACTCCACACTGCTCCAGAGCAGGCTGCCAGATGTGCAGCATTTCCCTTGCAGCCTCATTGCTTGTGACGGGTCAAGTTCAGCAGGAACCTCCTGGGGAGCCCGACTGCTCCCCCACTGCCCTGCAGCTCCTCTGGGCACTGCTGTCCCAACAGGCTGACCACACTTGTGACCTCTCTGGGAGTTACTGTGCACACAAGGTGCTGCTGCCACCCAGCATCTGGGCCTGGGATGCAAAACTGTGGTTGGAACATCTGAAAGCCCCAGAAGGAGGGTGCTGCAGTAGGGAGTGAAGGCATGAACTCCATGGGGATCCTGAGAGCTGCAGAGGCAGTTTCCATTCATGTCCGTGTACAGGTTTCTCAAGATAAAAAAGTTAAGCTTGCACCCATGCACTACCAAAAAATCTATGTGCTGTCGGGTGCCCACAGGAATCTCTGCACATTTGGCATTTGGGAATGGTAGGAACATCAAATGGTTATGGACATCTCAGAAGCATCCAGCAACCTAAAGGTAGGCATTTTATTGTAGTGGGAAAAAAATCATCCAAAGGGAGATTGCCACCTTGGCAATCTGTCACAAAGGCAGAGTTCTTGCCCAAGTCCCTGTTTCATGTGCCACACAGCCCAGCTGAGTTACAGAAACAACAGATCCTCAAAAGCTGCCAACAGCTGAGTAGTTTAAAGTTGCTGTAAGGCAATTTTTTGGCAAGTGGTCATATAATAGTTTGTTCTGGACATCTGCATTGACTGCAGGAGTAGTGAATACAAGATTGTAGGAGTTTTGCTTAAATGTGGAGCAGAAGGCAGTGAATGGTCTCTGTTTCCCAGCAGTCTGTCCAAGTTTAGGCTCAACTACAAGAAATCTCTATTTTCAGAAACAAACTTCAGTCTTACAACAGGTGGCTTAAGGCAAAAGCAGGTGTTGACTTTTGCCCTTTTCGTAAGGCCTTCAGAGATGCCCAATCCCAGGCTACTGAACACCTCAAGGAGAGGAGGGGGCTCTTGGATTGGCACATCCTGTGAGCAGACCCTGGAGATGAGCAGGGAAAAGCCTCCCTGGATATGTGCATCCATGGAATGTCAGCATCTCCAAACTGCCTTTTCCAATGACAGCTCCAGACCAACTTTTGTTACAAGGTATATCTTTTGTTATACCTCCTTATGTTACAAGGAGGGAAAAGAAACAGGAATTAACAGAGTTGTGGATGTTTGAGGTGTCAGTAACTGACAGAAGCAGGCAGATGTCAAAGTCTCAGCTGCCCAGACTTTGGACAACAAGGAGTGTATTCGATATATTAGGAGCAAAAGAAATTCTAAAAACTGGTTTATTGTTGGGTGGATATGATTATATTATTAATAAAGAAGCAGACAGGGCAAAAGTGGTCAATAAACATTTTGTTAGGAAACTCAGCCAGTGCACTCAAATCAGATGAAGACCATGAACCCATCTGAGAATTTCTAGGCGCAGGGAGCATTAAGCAATCTAAAATCGACCAGCCTCTGGGTGTCTTCTGCTCCTACACTATAAGAGAATTGCCAGGAGAGATCCCTAATCTGTCCATAGGAATGGAGAAAAGTTACCAGAGCAGGAAAATCCTGGAACTCAGGAAATGCTGTAGGTTATATCCACACTCAACCAGAGCAAGCAGGACTTGTAACTACAGGTTACTTAACCCGACATCAATCTCAGCAGAAAGTCAGGGAAGTTAATATAGAATTTGATCAATAAAATATTAGAGGATGGGAATAAAATTAAGTCACAAATGTTTTGTACAGAGTCTTGTTGAGCAAACATTGATTTTTTTTTTTTTTAGGTTTCATAGTGTTATTTCAATTGACTGACTCATAGTCAGAGCCTTTGGGCAAACAGGGCTACTCCATGCAGCAGAAGCCTCCCAGGACTTTCCCTGCCCTGGCCCCAGGGCAGGGGCTGAGATATGGCCACCAGACAGCACATGGGTTATCACAGCCCAACCAGATCCTCACTACCACAGAGAGACACTTGCCATTGGTTTGAGGGCAACAAATCCTATCCTTGACTTAGGCTGATCCTCTTACTGAATCATGGGATGGGGCAGGGACCACAGTGGGTCATCTTGTCCAACCTCACTGCTCCAGCAGGGCCATCCCAGAGCATGGGGCACAGGATTGCATCCAGATGGTTCTGGGATATTTCCAGGGAGGGAGACTCCACAGCCTCTCTGGGCAGTCTGTTCTGATCTCAAGCAGACCTCAGACCAGTGGGTTGTACCACTGACACAAACGCATGGCAAAACCTAGGAAAATTGGAGCTCTATCACCTAATTGCGGTAGGCAAACCCCCCCAAAGAACACGTGGTGGTGGAGACACTCCTCACAGCCACTGCTACCGTCTCTGCCGCCCCTCGGACCATGAACGCTGCACGACACCGCAGCCAATCCCACAGAGAAAACAAGGAGCCAAACAGAAGTTTGGCTTCCATCCACGGAAAGCAGGGGCTCATCTCTAAGTGTTACAAGGTGTTCTCATCCCACGTTGTGGCCAGACTCCAATTTGTGCAGAAGCTGAAATAATGCCTTGTACCAAAGGAGGCCGAGGCCGGTCCTTGGCTCACTCCTGCATGAGCTTCCAGAGAAGCAGAGGAGTGATGCTCACTTGCAGGAGGCTGGAGCTGATGGAGCCAAAGAGCTGAGCTTCCACTTGCTCAGGTAAACCCAACTTGAGCTGAAATTTTATTGAAGTTAAATTCTCCTTGCACAGATTTACAAGTGACCAGCTCGAAATTTTAATTGCAAGTAGACAATGATTAAGCTGCTTATTTGAAGGGTAAGGCAGAGCGAGTCTGGTGGCCCTCAGGCAGCACTCCGTAACAGGACAGAGAGCCTGGGCTGGCACTTAGCTCTGTAGCAGCCACACCTTTGGGCAGCAGAGGAAGGATAATCATCTACTGGAAAGGCTCCAATACTCATCTGGGCCTCCAAAGCCATTTCTGCCTGGAAAATAGGGAAAGCTGGGGGGCAGCCAGGGAAGTGTGGGGTACCATGGGGAGCCGTGCCCTTGCTGGATGGGAGAGGAGGCAAAACTCAGCAAGGGCTGAGTTTTGGCTGGGTTTTCTTATTTAAGAGCATTTTCTGATGCTGCAAGGTCATACAGTCATTTAAACTGCAGCACTTTCACTGCACCCACTATTGCCAGTCTATCTGTAAATTATTTAATAATAATAATAATAAAAACTCCTCTGCAATCTCCATCCTTTCATTCACCCCCTTCACTGCCAGCCTGACACAAGACACCAACTCCCAAACAGGCACAAACCCCGAGAAAACGAGATCCAGCAATTGTAAGATTCAACTTCAAAGACATTAGGAGACATAACATTTTATTTGCCTTCTGCTTTTAACTTTTGGGGTCCACTCAGGTAATGCTTTTGAATTTTTAATTAAAAATAAAAGCAAGGCTGCTTCTGCTGTCATTTCACTTTGAAGTTGGACATTTAAATATAAATCTGTTTAAATATAAAATCTGTTACCTGAAGACTCTGCTAAAGCTATGAGTTTAGGAAAACTGCCCAAAACATATGTCTCAGCAGATCTGGACACTTATTATGGTCTGAGATGGTTTTATTTTGCCTAAAACTCTTCCTGTACATTCTTTCAGCAATTTTAAAGTGATTTTGATTTCCATGCAGTTTTTCTTTTTGCATTTTAAAGTTAAATCAGAATCACAGGATCACAGAATGGTTTTGGTTGGGAAGGCACCTTAAAGCCCATTCCATCCGACCCCCTGCCACAGACAGGGACACCTCCCACTATCCCAGGTTGCTCCAAGCCCCATCCAACCTGGCCTTAGACACTGCGAGGGATGGGGAAGCCACAGCTGCTCTGGGCAGCCTGTGCCATAGGGAGGGATTTCATTAAATTTAATGCATGCATTTGGTATCATGGGGACCAACTGCCTCCATTTCCATCCAGTCCCAACCCCCTCCTCGCTCAGGCCCTTCCCGCCGTGGCTGTGACAGTTCACATGTCCAGATGGCCGCTAAGGAGATGGTTCCATTGACACCTGGGAGAAGAGCAAGGCCAGGGGCTGTGCTTTCCTAGCACCTTTGCTGCCAGGTGGGGATCGGTGCCCACCTTGACAAAGCCGTGCAAGTCCTGTGGGCCCCTTCCCAGGCAAGCAGTGCTGGCACTGTGGCTGTGAGAGCGAGCACAAGCCCCCAGTGTTCCTGCCCCCTCCTAACCACAGCAGCACACCAGCACCCGACAGCACCGCTGTAATGGGATCCAGCAGCAAAACGCTCTTTCTGCTGGAGGACTGGTATATTTCATTGCTGAAAGAACTCAAAACTTTTGAAGCCTCTCCTTAATTTTCAATGAAAAGCATTTGGTTCCAGGCTGACAGACGAGGCTCTTAAGAGCTGTTACCACCTCAGGTAATTATAAAATAACGGAAGGGAAAGGGAAAAAAGCAAGCAGGTGCCAGATTAACACTCAGTGTGTTTGTGCAGGGCTAAAAAGGCACTTGCACGGCTGCCTGCGCCGAGAGCTCGCTACAACAGCTTCCAGTTGGAAAGAAAATTGAAGGAGGATGGAAGTGAGGAAAGAAGAAATTGCAATTAAAAACTAAAATGAATTCCAAAATAACATGAACTGGAACACTACAAAATACTTTCAAAAAATTTAAAAAAAAGTAAAAAGGGGACTTTTGTAGCAAACTGAAACCAGCCCAGAAAGAAGAGTCAAAAAACTCTTGTGCAAGCTTGGGGCTGGCTCAGGCCCCAGGAGCTGGAGGAGGGCTGGCCTCTCCCTGGGAAGCAGGTAAATCTCAGCAAATTGGAATTTCACTTTGACACTTCACTTAATATACTCTATGTATAACTAGAGGAAAAAAAATTAAAGCAAGACAAAACCAGGCAAAGAGGCTGAGCAAAGTCCTACGAAATGAAATGAAATTATTACTGTTCCAGCAGTAATAATTCGTTCTTTAACTACAGAATCCCAGAATGGTTTAGGTTGGAAGGCACCTTAAAACCCATCCTGTCCCACCCCTGCCGTGGGCAGGGACACCTTCAACTATCGCAGGGTGCTCCAAGCCCTGTCCAGACTGGCCTTGCACACTTCCAGAGATGGAGCAGTATAGTGAAACCCACAGACCATACAAGAAACATCTGGAGCAGAGGCACAATCCTTTGGTAAGAGATAAAACACAGCAGCTCTCAGTGAGGAGAGGTGAGCCTCAAGGTGGGATCACACACTGACTGACTGAACAGGGTAGAAGCAGCAGACTAGGGGCATCACCAAGTTCAGTAGCCTTCAACTTTGGATACCCTGCCCCTAAATCTAAATTAAACCAGAATAAAATGCAAGATTACTAGCCTATAGGTCCACATAATAAATTCCTCCTGAATTCCACCTCCTGCCAGCAGAGCATTTACAGCGCTGCACGGGGAAAAGCTTGGAAATTCTGTGTTTTGAGTGGCCACGCCCAGTGCCAGCTGCCAGCCCCCATGGACACCAGCTGTGCCCACCCATCCCAGCCCGCAGTGGAGTGCACAGGGGCCGATGGCAAAGAAAGGGCCTTTAATAAACCAGCAGCATAATCCAGGACTCTGTCCTCTTTATTTTTTAATAGAAGCCTTTCACGATATGGAACTAATTATCGCCATCTGCCGTCCCCGGTCTTATATTTCCTCTCTCACAGCTCATTCTTCAAAAACTCAGTAGCTTCCTCCCCTTACATTTGTAAATGCTGTTGACTATGGATAAAATCCATGTTTACTTTGTATTCAAGGCCCATAGGAAAGCTTGTTTTAATCATCAACAGATGTTACATTCTGCTCTGCTGTGCTTGGCACACAACTTCAGAGGGAAATAAAAGAAAAATCTTTATTTTAAATTTAAATTGTAGATTGTTACAGACTAAATAAAATGCCAAATTGTTATTGGAAACAACATGGCCACTGTAATAACTGTAACTGACATTTACTTTTTACAATTAGGGCTTTTTTTTCTGGTGCTGTTTAACACAAGATGGTTTCCACATTTTGCAAAGAACTTTCTTTCCCTTTGCTCTGAAATGATTTGCAATCAAGCCACAGACATTTGTAATTTATTTTTATTTAATACTTTCCTATGAGCTTATGAAATACTGGGATTATTATGCTATATACAGTAGATAGTTTTTGAATACGTACTCTCCCTCTGGACTCATATTTCAATACACATTATCCCCTTGAACTCATTTATAAACACCCATTATTCCCCCAGACCCCGCTATAAACGTGGAATATCTCCAAGGACTGTTCCAGCCTTATGGTCCTTTTTATCTCTGGCTTCTTTCCTCTTGCTGTTCATCTTTGAAGTGCGGCCCCGCGCTCCCCCCGCCGCGCGTGCCCGGGGCCGCGGTGCCGTCCCGAGCCGCTGGCAGCGGGACCGCGCAGGTCCGGCCGCTGCTCCGCTCTCGCTCCTTTCCAGCTGCTGCAAAAGCCGAGCTGCGGCAGGGCCCGCTCGGGCACCTGCTGCACGCCTGGGGCTTGCGGCACGCCGACACTCCCTGCTGATGGCATCCGCTGCTGCTTTCTCAGTCACTGTGTGAGCAGTGGCAATACCATCCTCAGGCCTCCAGTGCCCGAGCCTTCCTTCCTCACCCAGGGACCAAACCGGTGCTTTCTTTTAGTGTTAACTTCTCATTTCAGTTTCATTTCCACACCACTGCAGAAATTAATTACGAAGTTATTTAGAGGTTTGGTATTGCTCAGAAGCAAAATGGAATAAAATGTCTGAACAGGAAAAACTGAAATATTAGGCAGGACAGCTCTTCGTTGTACCTAACTATGAGAGTGATTGTGAGAGGACATCTTCCACTAGACCAGGTTACTCCAAGTCCTGTCCAAATTGGCCTTGGACACTTCCAGGGATGGAGAAGATGGATTTCATGCCAAAAGATGTATTAAATGCAAGCTTTGGGCATCCATGAGCTTATGCATCAGAGTGTCCAGGAGTTTTTAGAGCAAGTCTGTAGGGAAGCAGAAGGAGCTGTGCTAGACCTGGATGACATGGTGACACTACTGGGGCTCTAAAGGATAAGAGGTGGGAGCTTAGATGAAAAAGAATTAATTTACAAAAACACAACGATGCACACCAAGGACAGATGTTGCATATATTTGGGCAAATATTAAGCACAAACAAGTTTTAAAATTTTTCCTCATGAAACTTTGTGATATAAAAAAGAAATCTCAGGAGGAAATAAATCCTTTTCATTTAAAAATTGCAAACGCCAACACAATGCAAACCAGCTTGGAAAGCACCAGACAGCTATTTTACATTGCTGGTGAATACTGTTATGAATTAACAGCTCATTAAGAAAAAAACCTTTGCAAACCATGAATCTCAAAAGAAAGTCAGAGAAACTGTCATCTGCAATCTCCAGTGTGTGAATAAATCTAAAATCCATCAAGGGACGGAGTTCTTCTGAGAGCCAAACAAACAGGTGTCCCCTGGCCTCCCGACCCCGACATCAACAGCGCAATAAAACTCTTCCCAGTCCAGGACCAAACCATTTGGTACCAGTACATGGGATAATACCTGCTGCTTAAAACATGGAAATGCGGATAACAAATGCCTCTAAAGTCCCAGAAGAAACAGAGACGTGCACTGTGAAGTATCCCCCCAGGAATCCTGTAAATTATACCCAAATTTCACTTGTCCTGGAACAGGTTTGAAAGTCTGTTTGTGGTTTCTCCTACATATTTTGAACTCTATCTGGTCAGTTCAGAAATGAAAGAGTCCTTCACACTCCAGTGGAAGGATCTCTGTGTTATTTTAAAATAGCCTTAAACTGCAGACAAATTTGCTCTGCAAACTCAATTATTTTTATGGTTTAAAAAAATGTACTGTTTTTTTTCACATTTGATTGATCTGTGCAGTCAAGTGCCATTACTTCATGCATTCATTCCTCTGTGCCAGATTTGTTCGCGTTGGCACCCAAAGGGCAGTGCTACGATCGTCCTGTGTTATTCTCTGCTCCCAGAGCTCCAGCATTCCCAGCGCAGCTCAGATCATCTTTGGGCCACTGAAAGCACCACGAGCTTCTCCTGCTGGCTTCTATGAGCTTGGTCTCATCTCAGCACCAGAGGTATGAAAACCTCTGCTTATGCAGATGATGACCCACAATTTATTTCCGTGACTACCTTTCCATCCCTCCATTGGTTTCTCTGCACTTGAAATGTAACACCAGCTTGGAAAGCTATCCCAAGTTAACCTTCAGTGCCACTTCCAAAAGGCACACTCTGATTGAGGGTGAGAGCTCAGCCCCTCTCTGGGGTCGCATCTTTGTAACTCGCTGGGTTCACTCGGCATTGCAGCACAGCTCAGCCAGAGGAGGATTTTTACCAACACAAGTTTACATGTAGTTTATTGGCATTAAACTCCTTCTCTCCATTGTCACTTCTCCCAGCTCCTCATGGTTTATCCCATCGCTACCCTAACACAGCGTTTACACACACATGCGGTAAACACCAAATAGTAAAACACACAAGCCAATGTTGTGGCATGCACAGAAAGCAGCAGAATTACAGCTGGGAGTGTCACTCCAGCCCTGCATCACACCACGTGTGACACAGGGTGCCACCGCCACATAAAGCATGGGAGATTTAAGAGAAGAACAGATAGGAATATACAAAAAAAAAGAAATATCAGGAATTTTTTTTTATTATATTTTCCTGACAGCTCCTTACATTTATTTTCTGTATTTTGTTTCACCACTGAAGAAATCCCTGTTCAGACAATTCACAATGATGGACTAAAGTATCACGAAACACTCAAGTTGGTAGGACTGAGATGTTCAAGAAAAAGGAGATTATTAGAGGTCATGTTTATTCAGAAACAAAAGTGCCTTGTTAATTCACAGGACTCAAGATAATGTGATGGTTTGATCTGACACTTTGCATAATACAGGCCACCAGAATTTTTTGTATTACTTCCAGTTTAAAGCTCAATAGTTGCACTTGAACTACAGATTTAGAAAATCATCCGCTCTTGATGCTAAAATATCCACCATAACAGCCATTAAGTTATTCCAGTGATTAATCACCTTCCCTGATTAACACGCACATTATTTCTAGTCAAATTTTTGTCTACCTTTAATTCAATTCACTAAATCTCTTTGTATTTTTTTCTTCTACTCCTAAGAGCTCTCCATTTGCTAATTCTTTTTGCCCGTGTAGGCACTTATTGACTGAGTTCAACCACCTCTTTAGTGCCTTCCTGATAACAAAAGAGGCTTGATTTCTTTTTTAATCTGTCACCATAAGATAAATTTTTCACTTATTTAATCCCCTTTGTGGATTTTCAGTGCATCTGTTTCAGAGCCTTTTTCCAAGTGTCAGGCCAAGAAATGGACAACAGCATATGAAGGCACCAAAGGAGCTGCAGAGACTCCCAAGATTAACTAACAGGAAATTATCAGCATACAAAAACTTTTCAGCAATTATTTTTAATTTTTCAAAAGAGCCATGTGCTTTTAAAGTGCATTTCAACAAAAGGCAGCAGCGTTTGTTTTATATAAACAGACAACTTTGAAATGCATTCTCTTTAAAAATTATACCACTTCTTCACATCTTAATTAATGCCAAAACTTGATTTTCTTTCTTAGCAGTGTATTAGAAAACTGCTACTAATGTAACTTAATTTTTGTAAGGAGGAGCATTTGCTTTCTATTTAAAAAAAAAGGTGGTTCTGAAATGTTGGTCTGTCAACATCACTTAGAACATTCCCATTCCATGCCTCTATGTAATAAATTAAATCAGAGTTTTAATTGTGCCCATGCTTTGTGGTTCCTGGCAGTACAAAAAGATCTTCTGTGAATTCACGTCCCAAAAAGTCCTACTGAGTGATTAATTACTGGTCTGGAAGATATAAATATGCTTTTCAGGGAAGTCAGTATGGACTGCTGGAAGCTTTGGTCTTATATATGGCTGTAAGTGTCTCTCACCCAGCAGACATCACCCTAATTCAAACAAGATTCCAGTTCCGATATTTACGGGCACTACAAACCCCTTTCCTGTCCGCTTGCCCTATTTAATTAATACAAGATCTGGAGAGCTGAAAGAGAGGACCATGAGATATGCTAATTCATATTTTAGATTTCTCTGAGTTTTCCGCAGCCTGGAAGAAGCCACCAGCACGGTGTCTTCAGTCCTGCATGTTCTGGACAGCAAAGCTCCTCCAGAACATTGTTCTAATCAGCATGGGAGTAAAGCCCAGCTCAGGTGTTGGTCCCAATCCCATGGAACACTTTCCTCCCCATGATTCAGGGCTGTTGCAGCCAGTGGCTTGGCTCTCTCCTCAAACTCCTTCTGTGCTCCAAATCAATTCTTGGGGCAGCCCGTGGTATTTGCAGTCTGCTCCCAGAGTGTCATACAATAAACACACAAGAAGAGGAGCTTTATTTTCCTTCCCACTGGAGCACCATCAATATTAAAACCAAAGCCATCCCACCTGCACATCTGGAGCAAGTCAGCACCACCTCGGCCAGGCGACGGGTCCAGCTGGAGCTTCTATCACCCCAGGGGAACATCTCCCAGCAGGGTGAGGAGCAGCAGGCAGGAGATCAGTCAGCAAAAGGAAAACTGATCAAAAACAGCAGCGATTTGAAAGGACCTGGAACCACTAATGCGATACTGAACTTCTCACAGTCGGGCCACCAACACAAGCCAAAGCAAACCAAGTGGAGATTACTGCCTAATGGCCTGGCAGAGGCAACTGAGGGATCACAGTCCAGCTCCTTGCCATAAGGAACACCATTTATGTCACTACAAGCAAGAACAGGACAAACAAAGACCAACTCCATCCTTCCTCTTTGAAAAGGTCTGTCCATAGTCAAGGAACAGAGTGAAATGTGAAAGAGAAATGTGTTCCTGTTTGGGGGATAGAAGACAAGAGCTTTGCAATCCTCTGAGCACCAAAATTCACTGAAATCACCGGGGCCATTGTGATTGCTCATTAACAATACACATCTTCCAGCTGACATTTTTTATTTGGACCTTGTGAAAACCACAAATCAAACATACATAAGAAGGTAGCCAACTTCAACCGAGGAAAGGTCTTTAAAAAACAAGAAAGAAAATAAACCTTTGATAAAATAATTGCTTCCACTGTTATTTTTTTGCTCTTGCTTCAAAAACAATTTCTCTTTCTTTCTTGTTCATCTATCTGGTGTCCTGCTGGTGTGCAGATGAAAGGTCCAGTCTCTTTAAAGTTTCATGCAGGGCTCTTCAGAACATCTCAGTTTTAAATGCCCATGGCAAAGACAACAAAATGTACCAGTAAATGGGAAGCAGATGAAACCACTGTTTATACACTCCATAAAGGTAGTGTGTGCGACAGGGTCTGTTTTCACACCCACGCAGACTGGCAAGAACCATCCGTAAAATCACTAAACCACATCACTTACATTCACCCAGTACTGACCACAACTCAGCATCCCAAAAACTGCCTGGGACTCAGCAAACCCAGGTGGGTACAGTTCTATCACCTGGTAAGGAAAGTTTTTTTCTCTTTCTGCCTTTCCAGTATCTGAAGGAGCCTACAGGAGAGATACAGACTATTTACAAGGAATGACAGGACAGGGAAGAATGGCTTCACTCTGCCAGAGGGCAGGGTTAGATAGGATAGTGGAAAGGAATTCCTGACTATGAGGTTGGGGATGCCCTGGCACAGGGTGCCCAGAACAGCTGTGGCTGTCCCATTCCTGGAAGTGTCCAAGGCCAGGCTGGCCAGGGCTTGGAGCACCCTGGGATAGTGGAAGGTGTCCCTGCTGGTGGGACTGGATGGGGTTTAAGGTCCCTTCCCAACCCAAACCATTCTGGGATTCTGTGGTAACCACTGACATTTCCTTCAAGTGATTTTGCCACTCACTAAGAGCATGTTCTGACCAAATTCAAGGTAACAGATTCTCACAACATACTTCAAGTTTCTACAGCTTATGAGGCAGCATGGTAACCACCATCTAAGTCTGCAGTGTTCAAGTCTAACAGGTTTGTGTGGGTTTGTAGCACCTTTTTCCATCTAATAAGTCTAAAGTATTTTGCCAGAACAGTCACTGAATTTCCAACCGGAAGCCACAGCATGTGTTTCCTATATCTCTGCTGTTGCTGCTCTCATTTACAGTGTTCACAACTCTGAGCACTTGTGAGGAGATACTTCTCAGCTCACTGTGGAGTTGAAGCAGATGATTCACATCTGTGGTGCCAAAGCAGCTTGGGAGACACCAGTGGACTCCGTACCCAACAGTGGGAATATGTATAATTAAAAAAAAACAAACAAAAAACAACCACAACAAAACACAAAAAAACCCATCAGAGGAACCAGCTGTCAAATACTGAGACGCTTGAGGAAGAGCAGAAATTTACTGACTATTTTTCAGAGAACTGTTCCAATATCTAATGGCAATCTAAATTCCCCTTAGGAATAGGGCAGTTTTAGGTGCATAAACTCATTACGAGTGGAGTTATGTTTCGTACACTAACAATGAAAAAAACAAAAACTGTATCAAAGTAGGTGAGATGGAAGGTTTGGACTCTCAGCATCCTGATACAGAAAATGTGACCCTGCAGGAGTCCCCCACATTAATCAAAGCACTCTGGTAGTGAATAGCACATTGAGAACGAGGGCCAACCATTTAGTGAGCCCAGGTCCAGGTGTGTGATGGGGATGGCTCAAAGTGAGGATGATTCAAACACAACACATCTCTGCTGCAGTCTAGAGGTTGAGTTTGGAGAGTACTGTGCATCACCCACAAGGAAATTTTTCAGTATCTGAAGGAGGTGCTGATCAATAGCCTCATCCTGGATAACCTTGTGCCAAGGCACTTCCAAGGAGACAAATCAAAATCATCAGATGTTCAACAGCAGCCTTGTAGATGAAGGATGGTATCACAGAGTGACACACCAGTGAGTCATGGGCTACTCGATGTGCAGAAGTGAGTCGAGGCTCAGTAAATGGGCTTGCTCTGGCCACATCCCTTTGTCACATAAGACCAAACCCCCCTAATTGCATCAGCCACAGCAGAGGAAACGATAAAACTCCTTCAGTCAAGCCTGAGCTCCTGCATCCAGAACAACACCACCCCAAGGGATTTTGCAGCCAAGTGCTGTGAGGTTATGAACAGGGATATGAAGCACAAACCACTTTCTATATTACCAAGTAACAACTGAGGTGAAAAAGCCTGGAGAGTCCCAGCTGGGAATGAGTCCACTGCGATTTGCTCCACAGGATTTAATACACAAGTAATTTAATACAAGTCTTGCAGTTTCCTAAGAAGGAGTCTTTGCCCCAGCTGGGGTGAACACACTTTGCTTTGGGCTTTTAAGGCTGAAAATAACACAGGTGATTCTACACAATAATCGGACCAGTGCAATATTTCCACCCAAATGGCATCTGTATGACCATAATGGAAGGTGTAAGTAAAGGGAAACCTCTGTTACTCATCCCAGAATTTATTCAAATGAGAAGAGTAAACAGTGTGTTTTTTAACAATCATGTCTATGGTACACAACCTGCTGTCACACCACAACAGCCTTAATACAAAATGAAGAACTCAGGGCTGTTTTCTGTAAGTAGAGAAATAACTTGGGGTTATCCTTTTAGCTTACTCATGCATTGTGGACTCAATATCTCAGTCTTGGTTTTTCATATGTTACTACTAACTAGACATGGTATAGCCAGAGGCAAAAAGCAATCAGAAGAAGCAGCAAAGATCCAGAGTCAACACATCCCCCTCCACAGGACCCTGCTCATTGCCCAGCTGGACCCTCACTGCCTCTGACTGCCCAAGAGACACCTCTGGGCATAAAATTAGTACAAAACCTGTGACAGTCTTGGGCCAGGACCTCACTGGCTGTAAAACTGCTGTTCTCTCTGTGTATAGGGGAACCATGCCAACAGCTGTGCCTCCAAAGTCCCACACCTGCAGTTCCAAACTGCACATCCCAACCAAAAAAGGCTTCTCTCTTTCCAATCCAACACAGCGCCATCCCAGAGGGATGCATGGAGAGAGCTGTGAGCCCCAACAGCCATCTGGTTTTGGTACTAAGAGTGA
This sequence comes from Nicator chloris, assembly GCA_013400495.1. NCBI lineage: Eukaryota > Metazoa > Chordata > Aves > Passeriformes > Pycnonotidae > Nicator > Nicator chloris. The sequence goes on from WAAE01015957.1 coordinate 45,787, forward strand.
AGCCAGGTTTACAGCCCATCATGCCTCAGGGCAGAGAGGGACCATCCCTGGCCTCAGGACATCACATCTGCTGCTGGTTCTGGAAGGCACCATGATAAAATTAATATGTATTAAAATACCACAAACTTCATCCTGTGACCTTGAGCTGTTCCATGGTTCTGTGGTTCCTAGTCAGACTACAGCACCAAGGACCAGGCCGACAAAGTTTTCAGCTTCACAGGCAAAAAAGCTACAGCACTAATTCTGATGGACTTTTTCAAACACACCCTGAATTATCTGCACATTACCTATAGCCCTCTGCCAAGCCCAGATGGTGCTCTGCTGAGGGCAGCTTTCACCAATGCTTCACAAGAGCAGCACGTGCAATGCCTGGGTGCCTCCCACCCTGCTCTGGGGACACCCTGTGTCCAATTCCTGTGCCCAATCCCTGTGCCAATTCCTGTGCCCACTCCCCGTGCTCATTCCTGTGCCCAATCCCTGTGCCCACTCCCCGTGCCCATTCCTGTGCCCATTCCTGTGCCAAATCCCTCTGCCAATCCCTGTGCCCAGTCCCCGTGCCCATTCCTGTGCCAAATCCCTCTGCCAATCCCTGTGCCCAGTCCCTGTGCCCAGTCCCTGTGCCCATTCCTCTGCCCAATCCCTCTGCCAATCCCCGTGCCCAGTCCCTGTGCCCATTCCTGTGCCCATTCCCTCTGCCAATCCCTGTGCCCTCCAGCCCAGACAGCCCCAGGCACGTGCAGCCCATGGACAGCCGAGCCCCAGCACAGGGCTGGCAGGAAGGCAGCAAACCAGCCCACCTGGACACAACCACCTGACCCAGGAGCATCCTCATTAGAATCCTTGTTAGGCACTCCACGTAATTAGTTCCAGGTAGTTGAAAGCACATTTTTGCTTGGCCTTTCTACATCTGTGTTTTCCCAAAAGACTTAACTACCTGGTTTAACGCTCAAATACTAAAACTCAGCTCTCCTTCCATAAAGTATTTTAATCTAAAAATAATTTGAACCATGTTTATTTTTAAGAACTTTTACCCTCCCAAAAATAATGTTTAAAAGAAAGCAACTTTAACCATGAATACAGAGTAAATAATTGCTGTTGCTTTCCTTGCAAATAAATCACTTTTACTCTGATTTTTTTTTTTTTTTCCTAAGATCAAAAGTAACATTAATCATGCTGGCCAGGGAGCAAAAGGACATTCCCAGACATTAACTGCCTTCCAAATATGAAAAACATATTAAATATCTCTCTAAAACAAGATGTTTTCCTCATGTTTCCTTTGAGAAAAAGATGCTGGGCGCATTCCTGCCGGGCTAGGTTGGGGAGGCACCTGCAGTGTGCCACCTCTCAGCACAACTGCCCCACAGGCCTGGCATCCAGCAGGCTCTGGCCCTGGGATGAAGATGCTCTGGTGGCACCAGGTCACCTTGCCTTTACACAGGAATTCTTCACTGAGAGTTGTCCTGACTGTGCAAATTGATTTTTTCCACAACAAAGCACACACATGGAAACTCCCACTCATCCAGCTGCCACCACAGCATCCACATGGGGATCAAACATTGCAGATTGTGCATTTACTTCATCGTGACCTGTGATTTCTGTTGCCATAGGATAGGAGGCACAAGGGAGAGAAACCTGCTTGGGCAGTGTAAGGAAATATAATTAGAGTCAGTCCCAGAAAAGACCCAGGAAAGCTCTTTTTCCCTCAGCCCAGGCTGGCCCAGAATCCCAGCACACCCTCAGTAACCCTGGGTCAGCAGGAAAGTGCCAACTGGGCCCACAGTTCCAGTAGCAACCCTTAACTCCACAGCGTGGGTTTGTTATGAGGACAAAAGAAGTGGGGAGATGCTTAGTGCTGGGCATCGCCCATGGAGTGAAGGCCATTAAGAGCACTACTACAGAGGGGTTTTATCCTTCCCCTTCCCACCTCCAAAGGCTTTTTAATGCTTTAAAGACACATTAAGAAAACATGGATGCTTTCTTCCCTTCAGGAACCAGGGAACAGAGTGGCCAGTGCAGCCCCTGCACCCCATGCTGGGACACACCAGGTGCTGGCCACAGGGACCACCCATGGGAGGTGCCACTGGCTGCCAGGGTGGCACACCCACTGCCAGTGTCATTCCATACCACAATGCCCAGTTTCTGGAACACCCCCTTGCCCAGATCCTTGGAGCAGGCACACATTAGACCACTCCTGCCAGGTGCCTGCTGCCACACCACACCTCCACGGTGAGGCTGCTCGTGTTCCTGCTCCTAAAAACAGAGCTCTGCCTAAAAGGAGAGGGATGAGTTTGGTGCCCCAGCAGTAAAGGCTTCTCAGCACCATCAGTAACTCATCTTCCCCTTCATTTCCCTGCTCCCCCTCACAGCAGGAGGGACACACAGACGGAGAGGCTGTGGAGCAACAGCCAAATCTGTTGGATTTGCTGTCTGTATTTCTTTGTTACTGAAATCCCCCTAATTACTTTGAAAGTCTTTGGTTCTGGTCATAGGAATGAGGGGTTTCTGTCAAAGCAATTTTCCAGAAAAAGCTGTTTCTCTGGAATAAGGTTCTCATCTGCTAATCCACCAGTGCCGCAGTTGCCGGCTGGCCCAAAACAAAGGAATAAGGTTTTCCTCCCAGATACCCTGAGGAAGAATTTTATTAGCAGCATACATATATGATTAGAATAACAGAGAGAAGAGTTTATTTGTGAAAGAATTGACATCAAACCAATACCCAAGTCCTCCGAGGACAGGGTAGATGCCTTTGAGCAAGAAGCAAAAAGCACACACGTCCCTCACTTTTTCCATCAAGTTTCTTCTGTGTCTTACTAGAATCCTTTTCTTTTAAAGCAATAGTATTTGAACTTGTACCAACTCCTAAAAATTAGGATTTTACATGTTTATCATCCCTCATAAGAAGAAATTCCCATATATCCAAGTAGGAAACAGCACATAACACAAAGCGATAAAACTTGGTGGACAGTTCATAACTGTGACTCTTTAAAATGTTTTACGTGAAAGAGCTGATGATGCAAAAGCAAACGCAGTGAGTGAGCATCCTGGGATTTGTCAATCAAAGCCGTTCAGGACGTGACATCCAATGTTACAGGTCCTGTCAGAGCAGGAATTGGCTGTCCCTGACTTACCTGCCCTCCCAAGCAGAGCTCTGCTGACACCGTGCCAGGCAGCGAAGGTGGGTGCGGAGGCTGCGGCAGCTGAGGGGTCTCACAGCATCAGGGCTGGCAGCGAGGCTCCCTCTGCAGCCCTCGTGTCCCAGCCGGTCCTGACGGCACCAATGGAGTTTGGGAGGTGTTTGGAATCACAGCAGGACAACCTGACAATGCTCGTCCTTGGCTGTGGTGAGAGCACAGTCCTGAGGGGACCAGCCCAGTGCCCGGGCTGTTGGAATGTGTGCCCTTGGCTGAATTGTAGCACCAAAAAAGGAGCCTACAGAAATTATTGTTTTCTGATTCACTCTTAGACTAATATTCAAGATATACAATCTCAAGTTATTTTCCAAACATTAGGAGTAGAAAAAACAAATATTTAATAAATTGATTAAACTTCTGTTGGGCAAAAGTACTCCAGAGCATACCCTGAGCTGTGGGTGTGTCTGTGCCACAACACTGGCAATAGACCTTGTGCAGAATTGCTACAGTAAAAAAACAACCAACCAAACAAACAAACAAAAAAAACCACAAAAAACCACCAACCAATCAACCAAACAACAAAACCCCCAAAAAGAAAATATAAATATATGAGGCTTCTCCTCAACCTGTTTTCCTTTCCTAGGAAGGAGACAGTTATCCCTGCTCCAGCAGGACGGAGATAAGCACATGCAGAATGCCCACAGGCTACAGTTTTTCATTTTCCTCTTGGCCGATCTACAACTAAGCTGCCAAAATAAACAAACTTTGCCTTCCAGTCAGGCTCAAAATGAACCAAACTGAATTTTTATATCATAAAAGGAAGCAAAAAAATAAGCAAGAACAGTTAAAATGCTTAAAGTATCAACACTTTTTTCCAGAAGGGAAAATAAATTTCTGAAGACAAGCTATTAAGCGTTGATTTCAGACACTAATTACGCAGTCCCCGACACATCCAACGCAGTATCTCAGTCACAGTTGCCTTCCTAAAGTCAATGAGGTGAGAAAGTTTGGCCTCATGACATCAGGGAACAAACCTAGACCTTTTAGGTCAGAAGAGGACCAAGCACATATTTTGACAGCTACCTCATATAAACTTGTTCTTTGCAGAGCAACAGCTTCATTAAGTGACAAAGTTTTTTTGAGTGACATTTTTGTGGCCCAGAGAATGCTCCAAAAAGAACTTGGAGAGAAATCCAAAGTCTCCTCACTGACTTAGAGCAGCAGGAATGCCCCAGGGTCACCTGAGCAGCCAAGAGCCAGCTCAAAGAGCTGGTATTGATATTTTCTGGAGACACTGAAATTTCTCTGGAGGATCCAGACTACTTTCAATTTTAGACCTAATATGAACTTTAAATGATTAAATGTTTCATTGTGTACTGAAGATCTGAAGGATGAACTTTTCTAAAATGCTGAAAATACAATAAGCACTATGAAGACATAGCCCCAAAGACTAACCCACTGCCCTGCCATGCTACCATCAGTGCATTTCCCAGGGTTCTGGCCCAGCTCTGCCTCTGGCAGGCCAGGAACCACAAAGAGAGCTCAGCCCAGCTCGTGCAGGCTCCCCCACACAGCAGCTCACACATCCTGCATAGCCAACTCGACAGGTTTCCCTGAGCGGTTGTGCTCTGCACTGCCTCCTGCAAGAGATTTCTCTTGCATTAGACACTGTTCCTTTTAATTACCTCATGCAAATGACTTGCTCTTGAGAGCTGGGAGGGGCAGTCCTCAGGAGGTAATGCCCATGCTGGCCACTCCAGCAGGATGGGATACCTGCGGACTGTGACAGCTGCAGTGGTTTTGGCCATGGGACAAATGAAGATGCTCCAGCACCCCTCCCACCTTATCTTGGAGCAGCACAGCAGTATTTTAACTTACCAACACCTAAGGCACCAAGGAAGTTGTACACAGGCAGGAAATTCTCTGGCAGCAGATTATTTGGTAGGATATCAAGGAAAAGGAACCCAGGGAGCAGCCAAGATCTCAGAGAACCCTTTAGAGGTTCCTGCTCCCCATTCCTGTGCTGACTGTCCCCAGGCTTCACTGACCTGCCAGTCTGAGGCACATGCACACCAATCCACCATGATGCCACATGAAATGGTGCTAAAATACCTATTTTAAAGAAAAGCCCATTTTGTGAGTCATGTAGACAAAAGTACAAACCCCAAGTACCTGCTGTGTCAAGCAAAATACATAAAGCACAATCAGAAAAAAACACTGCAAAATTGCAAATGCCACACGAAGCGGTCTGGAAGAGTAACTTGAAATGACTGATGGGCTGCTTGTCACTTTTGTATGTATTCTTACCCTTCTTCCACTCACCGCACTCATTTCCCTTTTTTAAAAACCTATTCCCTTCATACAGTGTCTTTGATACTTTCAGAGTATGACACAACATTAATAACACAGGTAGACAAACATCCAGACCAAAACAGAGCATGTCGTGTATCATGTTTGGTTCCCCACAAAGTACAAACTTTAACTGGAATTTGTGTGGCCAGCAAGACTGAATTATCAAATTAATTCCCATGTTTGCAATTTCTTTTCCTTGTTATTATAATAGAAAAAAAAAAAAAAGAGGAATTATTTCCACAACATATCTCTTATGACAGCTGCAGCTCCAGACCGACAGCGTGCCAGAAGGTTGGAGAGCACCAGCCTGAGACACCAGCCACAGACAGGCAGCAAGTGGAACCATGGCAAGAGTAGCCTCTCTTCTGTTAAAACCAGAGTGGAACAACCCAGCTGCAAATGAGTGGGAAGCCACGCCAAGCAAGCGGCATGGCGCACCTGAGCCGCGTCAGGCACTGGCACACGGTTCTCTGGTCATTGTGCTCCCGACACCAAGGCCAGGCTGCTTTCACTGGGGACAGGCTCACCCACACGTCCAGCTCAAGGTTCCAGCGATGACAGGGCTGGTGGCTGAGAAGTTACTCTCCAAAGGCATGGCCTGTCCATTCCTGCACACGTCCAGAGCAAGATCCGGGCGCCGTTACAAACACGGGCGTTGATCCACAGCGCATTACTGAGCTCCATCAGGGACCACGGCCACAGCTGGTGGCTCCTCAAACAGGGGCATCGAAAGCTTTGAGTCACACAGTCAGGATAATTTTCTATTTAATCTCATGGACATTCCAACTGACCCCTGCTCCTGACATTGCCATAATTAGAAGCATTTGACATTACACTTTAACAACATTCTTCTTAGTTGGCATTTTTGTGAGCAATTAATAACCTTGACTAAAAATAAAATCTATGTATATATACACTGCGCTATGAAACCCACAATATTTTAAGATAGTGTTTCATCTGAATGCTTTCTTGAGGTCATGTGGAGCATCCATCTCTTTATATGGATAACTAGAAGCAAAGAGGAATCTGTCGTGATAACATGCAAATAAGTACGGTGCATTCATACGAGACCAAACACTAGAGTAATAAAAGGGAAGGAAAACTACACAGCAGGACAGATATTTCCAGCATTAATGTAGCATTTTCACCTGCTGTGCAGACACAAATTCTGTGTACATGAATTAACACTTGCTCTTATTTGTTTTCTCACCTTCTTTATAGACTAGAAGCCCTATGTGTGTCTTCACTTTCAGCTAGTATTAAGAAGCATCCATGGTTGCAAAAATTATTTCCATTTATTCATGTGAAAAATGGGGTTATTGTGTACACTTCCTGAGGGAAAAAAATTTAAAGAGTTATGCCAAAAACTAAGACAAAAAGTCTGTTAGACTCTCATCATTTTATCACCAAGATACCTTTAAAAAATTACTCTTACATCCAAGCAATGGTCACTCTACTGCCAATAATAAGGGCTAAATCAATTTAATCACAGAGTTTCTGTACTTGCTGGTTGAGCAAAGCTCAGCAGGAGCTCCTAGGCTTCACAGAGGTACAGACAGTCCTCTGATTTTTTATCTTAATGTTTTACATTAACATTCTTTTAATATTAACAGGAGCCTGAAAACAGCCCTGCATCTGCAACTGGATCATGTGCTTATTTCCATCATCGTTCCTCTCGTAACCAGCTCCTTGTAGATAAGATTTCTAAAATAATTAATACTTTCATGGAGCCAGCTATGTTTTAACGTCAGAGACACACAAGGAGATGGCTCTGAGAAAAAAAAAAAAGTCATTACCTAAACAGGTAATTTTTACTGAATTCCTGAGGGGCTCCAGCACACGGAATTCCATCAGCTGTGCTGTACGTTTGCTATCAGAACATATATACCTCACTCAGCTTGGCTCATAAAATCCGAGTGTGTTAAATCTCTGGTGATAGAACAGTCCTGATTGCCTTTGTTCTGCTAATTAGCAAGGAAAAAAAACCTTGGAACAAGTTTTTCCCAGTGAGTGCATTAGGGCACACACAGTGCAGTAATAGCACCACAAGAAACTTGTGTCACAGAGAATTCTGGCTTCCTGCTTTCTTAAGCCTGACACAAAGCTGGAATAATTAGGGTGATAAAGTCGACGCAGCCCGAGTAAATTCAGCTAAATCTGGTATCACCACAGTTGGGACACTTATTTGCATGTTTAAATTACTCAAGTGACTAATTTTATAATTTCCTTTTCAATTGCTGAATGCCTTACGTCTCAAACGAGTCCCCTGGGAGGCAGAGGCACAGCGCACGGTGTGTTAAACTTACAAACTTGTTATACTGCACCAGATTAGCATAATATTGCATATGTTATTCCTTATTTAATAAAAATTTAATTGTGCATATAATTTGATAATTCAATACCAATAATTTGTTATACAAATCTAGAATGCACTCATTTGGTTTCTTCCTTGGAAAAAAGTTACCTGTGAGTTCTCTGTGACTAAACATTCTCACTAGAGCTCCCAATTTTACCGTATTTTACCTGCAGCCTGCCTAAACAGGACACAGCTCACACCCAGGGAAATCCAAGCCTTTTACTGGCGCTCAAATGTCCTTAAATCCAGCCCCTTGGGCTTTGTGTGGAGGATGCAGAACACTGAGGCTGCAGCTCTTTGTTAATGATGTTCTGGTGATAATCCTTGGGCACATCTTTCACGCAAAGGCAAGGAATGACCACGGAGCGTGACCAGAACACCATTCTGTGGCCAAGTTCTCCACAGTCTGATGCCGTGTGAGGATTTCAATCACAGACTGCAAGCAGCCACTGAAAACATCTTGAAAAGCGTTTGCAAAATCCCGTCGTTACGTCATCCCCAATTACCATCCCTAGCAAACCAGCCTCTCCTCTGGTTTGCTGACATGCGATTTGGTTTTCCATGTCCTGAGGGGAAAGGGTGATCTTGAGAACCTTCTAATGAAAGTAAAACTCACTCAACAGGATCACAGGAATGACAAATTCGTTCTCTTCTGTAGAAATTAGCAGAAAATATTTGTCTCGGGTGTTCTACTAACATGTTATTTCTTCCCTGTTGTCTAGCTTGGCACTCTGGAGCTCATGCAAAGCTTCTGACACAAAAAGGACGGCAGGCAGCAGCTCTCCAACCCCCAGGGCAGACCTGGGGATTTAACACACCCACCCATCCTCCCCCCTGGGTGCCAACATCTGAGTCCCAGCAATGCATTTTAATTGAAACCAATCACTTCACTAATAGAGGAATGCCAGAGAATGCATTTTTCCATTGAAAAAAAAAAAAAAAAGTCCTAATAAGCAGCCACCTTCACCCAGGCGGTAAACCCATTAACCCCACAGCTGAGAAAGGAAAGGCTTCTTTTTCTCACATGAAAGCAAACTTTTTGGAGAAGGCAGTTTTCGCAGAGCTGCATTAACGTCTTCCCGCAAAGGTCAGCGCAGCTGAGCCCGGGACCTCCGGGAGCCTGCGGAGAAACCCTTTACATCTGCCAAGCCTGGTGGCAATCCCAGTGTAACACACAGGTCACCTTCCTAAGCCTCTCTACATTTAAATTGTTTGTATCATCTTATTTAAGTTTCCAACTTGCTGTGGTGTATTATCATATTAAAATCAACTCTGCTGGCTGTAATCACTTTACCTTAATAAAACAACTTACCAAGGCAAATTTGATAAAATTATAATACCCCCTTGTGGTCTTACCTTCGTGCCTCAATAGAACACCTTTTAATACTATATTTTTAAAAATCCTTTTTTATCAAGCTCAGCGGAGAACTAATTAGCCTTTTCTAGAATGCAACAGGAGCAAAGGGAACTAAAGGGACTATCACTGGAATCCAAGAATGGATGAGGTAGCACACCACTTTTCCATGAGCTGAGGGGGTAATCTTTACTAAAGCTGACTCATTTTTACATCAACAAATACAGCTTATGACACTTTCATATGAAAACATCACTTGGGCAATTTTCTCCCTGATGTAAAATCAGTAAAAAATTATTTCTATTTAAAAAAACCACCAAACTCAACAGCCAGAACACAACTAGCCTGATCAGCTTACCAGTTAAAAAGTAATTTGGAAGTTCACCTGTGATTATACCCCAAGGAAACACCCTCCAAACTGTACACACAAACCTCAGAGGCACCTTCTTATAGATCCTGAATATCCTGTACCATTGCACTGCTGCTTCCAGCACTATAAAAACTCATGTGGGACAGGTTTAGTACCCAGAGTTCAGGTCCCCTCCAGAACCTGGAAATACAGGAATGTGGGAGCATCCAAGAGCCTGCTCAGTGGAAATCCACAGTCAGAGAACCTTGCCGGGACAGCCTGGACACAATTCACAGCTATTTTAAACCCATCACCTAACAAGCACGACCCATAACCTTCCATCACAACATTAAAAAGTTACGGTCTTCTGTTCATGACAAATGGAGCTTTGCAGACAAAACGTTCCCAACATTTGGCTGTAGTCTAAGAATGGAAAAGAGAGAAAGTCTGGCAGAAATACACCTAAGGAGATTTTATTCAGGGAAGAGAGGATCTCTTGCTTCACACAAGCCATTAAGAATTTTACAACCAAATCATATGGAGCTGCATGTACAGAACATGTTCCTTCTCCCTTCCAGCAGCCCTGATAAAGGAGCCTGGCTCCGAGCTGGATGTGTTTCCTTCTGCTTCAGGACTCAACTCTGCCTTTCTTTTTCCTACTGTCTTTCTGAAATTCCGTGGAAAGCTATTGTTGTTAAACAGCAGTAAGCGTTACTCTCCCAGCAGTGTACACTAACAATAATTCAGCCCTGTGTCAGGGGAGGCTGTGAGTTCCTAGCAGAAATTATTTGAAAAATAAAGTTTATTCTTTTTCTCCAAGATCTTTGCTTAAGCCAGCATGGAACTCTTGTAAAAGAAAAGTGCCTCTAAGTACCAACTACCCAAGGAACAGCCTTTTTATTTTATTTTTTTATTCCTTGCTCACCATGACAACATAATAAATGAGCCCTGAGAGACTTGCAGTGCTTAACTATTTAAAATTGTGTATTTTATCTTTCACTGTAGGCTTCCAGACATAACATCCAAGATCTATTTTTCAAACCCTCTTCAGTGTCTCTGAGTGAAATGCGCCAATTTTCACCTGCAATACGCAATGATCAGAAGGACACCTTGAGCGGGGACTCTGGTAACACTTTACAGAACTACTCTTACAGTATTTTTGTGATCTATTAATAATTACTCGCTCCTGTAAAAGAAAGGCAACAAGGCAATAGCTTCACCATCTGCTTTTTCCATTTTTGTTTGGAATTCTGCTGGATGGCTCTGTATTCTTTCATACATGACTAATAGGAAAGATACAAGACTAATAGGAAACACAACTGCAACTTCACTTAGGGTTGGTTTCAGTTAACAGATGGGCTTTAAACTATCCAACATAAAAGCATTCATTTCAGAAAAACTGACCCCAAAACTGCTTCATAAAATGAAGTATTTCCATTTTTTTCCCCCTCAAAGCTTTAGGATCTTTCATGACACTACGGTATAAGAGGCCCCTGGGTTAAAAAAAAATAGCACACACACACAATTTCTGACCTTAAATATCAGAGACTAAAGGTTTTGCAATAAAAGTATCAGCACTAACATACACAGCTCTACAAAAAGTGTCCAGGACCACAGCTTTCCTTGCTAAATTTCAAGTGCCAACAAAAAATTACAGCAAAGAGATCTCCAAAATCCCTTTTTTTGGTCAAGTGAAGCTCTAGTTTTCCAGCAGCCATAGAGCAGCTGTGGTGGGACTTGGGGCTGTTGCAGCAGTGCTTCCCTCTGGATGGGTCACTCCTACGAGGCAGCCATGGATGGACACCGTCCAGAACCTCTCCAACACACGGACTGGGGGCAGCAGCACAAGTCCTGCTTCCAAATTCCTGGATGTAGAGCACAGCACGTGGAAAACTGCTCATCCCACACACACCCAGGACTGCTGAAGAGCATTTACCCAAGATTAACAAATAGCTTTGTTAAGATCCCTGGATGTGCCCGAGGCCAGGCTGGAAGGGGCTTGGACCTACCTGGTCTAGTGGAAGGTGTCCCTGCCCAGTGTGGTGCCAACTTCAATCCCAACCAGGCTCAATACCAGAGCTTTCCCAGCCTCCCACTTCCACAGGCTCTGGCTCCAGCCCAACCCACACCACAGCAACCGGCAGCAGCTTCACACAGGTTTACATTTACAATTAAAGATGTTCAAAATTATACTCTATAGTAATTTTTCCAACTTGGTTCTCCTACTTCTGTCCCAAAGGTGCCAGTGCGACCCCCCCGGACACTGACAGTGACAGGGCTTCCCAGAACTTCCAGGCAGAGCCCGTAGGTGGCGGCAATTTCGTATGGAAAAACCAGAATTCCCTTCTTTACAGTCACCGCACAGTCACATTCTGAGCCCGCTGGTGACAAGAGAAGATTCTCCCTGTCAGCTCCTCTCCCCAGCCGGGACTGAGCAGTGCTGGGCAGAGCATTTCCCTCTGGACCACAAACCCAACTTGTCTCTCCACTGCTGCTACGGAGCAGCATCCCAGAAGTCACCAAAGCACAAGTTTAGAAGCAGAGGAAGCAAGTGAAGCTTTCCAAATCTCACTGTACCCATAAGCATGGCTCTTCATTCTGAATACTTTTATTACTTCCTAACCAGAATTCTCTGAGCTTTGCAGAGAGGTATAGAATCACTCAAAAAATAGTAAAAAAAGAACACACTAAACAAAACTCCCTGAACCCCGTCGTTAAAAAAATGCTGTTAAAATTTTGTACAAAAATTAACAATGGAGAAAAGTTAGCAAATAAGACTAAGTAAGTTCCTGAGTTTCCAATAGTGGCTTTGCCAGATGCATCATCACATCTGCATGTGAGCAATTTTTCGTTATTTATAAATGCATTACAGGAACATGGCCAAGCTACAAACCAAGGAGTCCAACACACATTAAAAAAAAAAAAAAAAAAAAAAAAAAAAAAAAAAA
>WAAE01015957.1:58286-77576 GCA_013400495.1 Nicator chloris
AAAAAAAAAAAAAAAAAAGAAAGAAACAAAAACCAGGGAATGTGTCTTGGTTATAGAACAAAAGAATTCATTTTATCACTTGGCTTTAGCGCTGGAGAAAATGGCTCCTGGTGCGCTGCACCCCGTGATGAATGTGCCCCCTCCAGATCTTTATTGCCCCTGTAAATCACCGCACTGACAGCACTTAATAAGAAAGCTTTGGAGTGGGTTTGAAGTTTTGCTTTGTACAAATAAAATCTCATATTAAAGAATTTGCTAGTCCTCAAGGTGTGGAAAAATAAGTATGACTAGAACCTGTTGTGCTTGCTTTTTTTAACTGTTTGTTTCCGCTATTATTTTTTAAGAGTAATTTTGTAGCAAAGGGTCCAGAATAACACAAGGAACATGGTCGGTATTAAAATAAAAAATTAGAGTCAGGACTTAGTTATTAAAACCCCATATTTCTGATGTTTCTATACCCTGTGATGTCTGGATAGGGCAACAAAATCTGAGGCATAGAATATAAAACATTAAATATCTTCCATGGTGTGATATGACATGTTGACAATGCTGCTGGTTTTTAACTAAAGAAAGTGAGGATTCAACGTCCACAGTTATCGGTCAAAATTCCACTCTTTGAGAGAGTGCAGGATTATCTGAGTCACCTGCTACCCCCCAGGTGGAAACAAAAGGGTTTAAATGCCTTGGCAGCAGCTGCAACAATACTCACAGATGTGGTCAGTAACGACTTCTACACATATATATAATTTTATATATTTATACACACACAGCTTTGGTCAAGCACCCTATAGGGAAACAGAGAAATAAATTACTACAACACAAATATTTAAAGTTCATATCAGAAAGTGAATAGACACATTTATAATTACAGATTTAATAGTTTGCTTTCGAGATGGCACTCCAGAACTGATATTTGAGGGGGAAAAATGGCTATTTGGAGGTGTTCAGAAGGAAAGTGCAGCTTGGCTCCGGCCATCACGCACTGACAGACAGTGTCAGCACATCCCTGAATTGCACTTTAACCAAAATAAATCACAATTCATCTGGTGGCTTTCTGTTCTGCTTCTATGGCTTGTGTTATCCTTGCTCAACTCCAGGCAGCATCATTCCTTCTAAACCAGTTTATGGCACACTCTGGCTGAGGAAATCTTAACAGGAAACTACAGTTATTTGGACAAAGCTAAATGTATTTATAGGGAAATAAATGTATTTCCTGTTCAAACTGGGAGCACAAAGGTATTATGTGACAGACTGTCAACAGGTCTGGAGGAAGTCCAGCTTCTCCTGACACAAATAAAACACAAATATTTGAGAAGGTACCTCAAGGAAAATACACGCTGGTGGACAGAGTCTGTAAGTGTAGGAATAATAAAGGAAGGTTTTTCCCTAAAAACAAACCCGACCAGTATTAAAGGAGAGATTAGTAAGAGTGCTTTAGGATCAGGATCCAAAGTATCAGGTATCAACCTTTCCCAGCTGCATGGATCTTTCCATGGATATTTTTCTACCTCTCACCACTGTAAAGAACATCTGCAAAGGTGTGGGCCCTGTCCCACCAGAAAGAGTAACCTGGCACTTGGGGCCAGTGCACAGCCCCAAACCAAGCAAAAGGCAGAGAATCAAGGCATATGTGGATTTGGAAGGAAGTTTCAGGTTCATCATGTTCCCCCCGGGATCCCCTGAGCTGGACACGGACCCAGCACAGCCCCCTCCCCTTCCATGGACATTCCCCGGCTGCCCACTCCCCCTGCAGCTCACCGAGGCAACAGCTAGAGCCTGCTTTAACATTTATAATCATTACTTTGAGTTTTTAACTACTTTAAGATGGTTTAGTCTTATTTTCCAAACCAGAAACCATTCTTAAACCTCTGAGAACAGTTGTGTGTCACTTTTGGAGGATGTGTGTGGGTTGGACTCAGTTTTTCCAACAACATAAAAGCCCAACAAATACTGCAGGAATCACTTGTTCCATTTTAAAGAGCAGATCCCAGGTTCCTCCTCCTGCCATCTCCACTCCAGGTGAGGTGTCAGTGTTCAGGGACAGTCCCAGCTCAGCACTCCGGAGAAGGATCCCCTCTCAGTGCGGATGTTTGCCACTCCACAGCTCAACCACGTCATTAGCTGCTTTTTATTGAGCACCAGCACTCGTTACTTACTTCTCAATTCTCTGATTAAGCACCGCACGGCCGGGATCCCCAGCCTGCATCTGCCAGCTGATTAACTCAGTCATTCTGATCACCTCAAACCCAGAGAGCTGGGAAGTGAAGGAACTGCAATCCCTGGGAGCTGGCTCCCTTTACCTCTCTGTGTACAACGTCAATACCCCAAACTCCCAGCAACACAATCCAGAGAATCCAACTTCAAACGCGCCCAGTTCGAGAGTAATTTCAATCAAAAGCCACAACAGGTCATTAAAACGCCCGTTAATTGTGTCTGCATCGCACTCCATGCTGCTCCCGCCCCGGCTGGCACCCTCTGGAGGTTTTAAAGCTGCTCTGGGAGCTGGAGGAGCCCCGGCAGCCCCCGAGGTGGCTGTCACGGCCGGGGACAGCCCCCTGGCCCTGTGCCCCCAGTCCATCTCCTCGCTGTCCCCCCGTCACTGCCTGGCATGATTTAACAACTGTAATTCCTTAGTTAACGATGTCAAAGGTTTTTAGGAAATTGACTGTATTTCACCAACGATATATTTCTTCTCGATGACAGAGTGGTTAAAATGATTTTTAAACCAAGACAGCAAAATAAAGCAGTAATAAAATCAATAAAAGGTGCTTAAAACTTTCCTTCTATTAGATAATGGCATTTAAAATATCCGTAGCTTGTAATGGCACTTAGGGCATGCCCGAAAATCAATGAACTAAATTACTTATTGAACTAGTTAATTTGAACATTGAGTTTTATATGTATATTGATAAAACAAGCGACAAGAACCCTGGCTGTGTTCGAATTCCACGGTCAGATATCTCCCTCTGCTGGGAAAAACTTCGGAAAACTCCACTAGAGACTTCTTCCTTTTCTTCTTTTTTTTTTTTCTTTTTTTTGAGAAGGAACACGAAAGGATGTAACAACTGAAAACTCCATGAGAGATCCCAGACTCTTGAAGGGTTTGTAAATTATTGCCATTTTCGCCAAAATCTCTGAGGTTTTACAATGCTGAGTAGCAACACAAAACCTTCAATTGCACCCAAAATAGCATTTGGTATTTTAAAATACCAAAATATTACCACTGTATACAGAAATATGCAAAAACCATGTGGGAACAGTGTAAAAAATAAGGGGATATAAAATAGTGCTTTTAAAACTGTGAGATCACCCTCAACAACTTTGATACTTTTCATGTTAGTAACTCTTCCGTGTAGACTCTGAAGTAACAGCCTCAGGTAACACTTTTTTTTTTCTAGAAATAAAGTGTGAAAGACAAGTTCTGTGTCAGCTTCTGCTTCTGAGGTGCAAAAACGCTTCTCCAAAGTCTCACCTGAGCCTGTTTTTCCTTTACACGCAGCAAAAACCTCTACAAAATCTGAGAGGCTGAAGGGCATTGGCTTTGCCTGACACGGTCCCTGGGAAGAAACCAAACACTAATAAAGATTTCTACCTATTTTCGTGGACTTTGCGGTAGCGGGATTCCTGCCGTCCCCTGAGGCTCTGGGACGATGGCGCTTTCCGGGGCCGGGTCGCAAGGACAGCACCGGCGCACCTGGGGGAGGATTAAACGCGGTGTTGGCACTTCCACTCTATCCCAGGCTCCCAGCCCCATCCGTGATGGCACGGCCGGGATCGCGACCTGAGGGATTCCTCACTCTCGGAGAGGTCACGGAGATCCCTGACCTGGGAGAGGCGAACGCCACCCGCATCTTCCACGGGAGCAGCCGCGGGGGCCCAGGCCCCGGGAGCACTGGGGACACTGAGGGGAGGGACGGGGGGAAATGAGGGGACAAGATGAGGGGAAATGAGAGGACAAGATGGGGGGAAGAGGAGGGGGAAAAAAAGGGGAGGGGAAAGAGGGGTTTAAAAAAGCGGGGGAAGAAAAACAGGGGTTAAAAAAAGCGGGGGGGCAGAAAAAGAGGGGAGAGGAGTGAAAAAGAGAGGAAAGGGGTGAAAAAGGGGAGGAAAAAAGGAAAGAAAGTGTGGAAAGGGGGGAAAAGGGGAGGGAATAGAGGGGAAAAGGAGAGGGAATAGAGGGGAAAAGGAGGGGAAAGGCCGAAAAAGGGGGGGGGAAAGGGAGAGGGGGGGGGGAGGGGGGGCGGGCGAGGGGGGGGGACCCGCCGCTGAGGGCCGCCCACTTCCCGCCCTTTCCCCACCTTGGGGCGGAGCAATGCCGCAGCCCCAAGATGGCGGCATTACCTTCTCGGGATGGCGGCATTACCTTCTCGGGATGGCGGCGTGACCTTCTCAGGATGGCGGCGTGACCTTCTCAGGATGGCGATTGTCACGGCCCAACGTGGAGAATCCCCTCTAAAGATGGCGAACGCACCTTCCCAAGATGGCCGCGGCACCGCCCCGGCCGGCGGGCGCCCCGCCCCGCGCGCTGCACGCCGGGCGCTCNGCTGGTGCGGGCGCGGGCGGTCGGATCGAGCGGGGCCAGGCCGGGCCGGGCCGGGCCGGGCAAGGCGGGCGCCATGCCGGAGCTGGCCGTGGACAGGGTGGTCGTGCACCCGCTGGTGCTGCTCAGCGTCGTTGATCACTTCAACAGGTGCGGCCGGGCGGGAGTGGTGCCGCGGCGCTGAGTCACGGCCGGGCCGGGAGCGGGGCCGGGCCGGGAGCGGGGCCCTGAAGGAGCCCGGGGCCGGGAGGGGACCCGGCCGAGCGGGAGGGCCCCGGGGCTGGGAGGGGACCCGATCCCTCCGGCACGCCGGATAATCTGGGCCTAATTCCGTTCCCTGCCGCCGGTGCCGGGCGGTTTTAGAGTCAAAAATAAAGCCCTAAATCCCGCGGTGGGTGACACTGGGGTCGGTCGCTGCTCGCAGCCGGTGTCGGGGTCGCGTTCCCCGTGAGTGACATCGGCCCGTCCCTGGGGACAGGCTTTGGTTCCCAGGGCACCGGAACGCCCTTTTGTGGCTGTAAACACAAGCAGTGATAACACAATCACCCACTTTTCTCCCACCCCCGCTGTGTCACCCCCGACACGGGTGGGCGTCCCTTCTCCTCCCTCCCCGTTTGTGGCAGGGACTGACAGTCGTTTTTCCTTTTAGAATAGGAAAAGTGGGAAATCAGAAGCGAGTGGTTGGAGTGCTGCTAGGCTCCTGGCAGAAGAAGATCCTGGATGTGTCCAACAGTTTTGCAGGTGAGTTTGGGTGTCCTGCGTTTCTCCAAAGCCACTGAATTATTTAGTGGATGGATTGTGTTGGGGTTTTTGAGGAAATTCTTGATCCATCCATGTACAAATCACCCCATATCCAACAACAAATGCAAACTGCTGTCGACACCCCTAAGTAAACCTCAGTCTCCTTTAGCAGCCAAAAATACCCAAACCCAGAGCATTTTGATAAACATTTTAATTCAAGAAGCTGGATCCTTAAACACTGGTGTTTTGTTTTATTCCCAGTACCTTTTGATGAGGATGACAAGGATGATACGGTGTGGTTCCTGGACCATGACTATCTGGAGAACATGTATGGAATGTTCAAGAAGGTCAATGGTGAGTTGAGATCTGACAGTCAGGGATACACTCCCAAAAACTTTCAGGGCTGTGGGAAAGGGAATTCCTATTAATCACAGAATCCTTAAGGTTGAAAAAACCTGTAAGACCATTGACTCCAACCATCAGCCAGCACCACTCTGTTCTGCACTAACCATATCCCACATCCACACCGTTTTGAACCCTTCAGGGATGGGACTTGCATCTCAGCATGTCAGAGGTGCAGGCTATCATACCCTGAGAGCGACACAATTAACAGAAGCTGTTAACTGCCCAGTGAAGGGGCCAGGAGAAAAGCTGTGCATCAGTAACGGTCATGAGTCAGTGTGGTCACTGCTCAAGCCAGGGCCTTGTAATCCACTTCCCTCTCCTCCATACAGATCAGACTCTTAGCCTCGATCAGCCCACCCAGTCTCTGGACAGGTCTCTGCTGGGGCCTCCCCATGGTTCTGATTCCAAATCCTTTCTGCTTTTGCTCAGCCAGAGAAAGAATCGTGGGGTGGTACCACACGGGCCCGAAGCTGCACAAGAACGACATCGCCATCAACGAACTGATGAAGAGATACTGCCCCAACTCCGTAAGTGGGGCCACCTTTGGCCTGTGGGGTTGTTGTTCTCTCTCCTTCCCTAAAAGGGGCATCTGGGAAGCCTTGTAGCCCACCTTTTTTTGCTGGTGACACAGCATGGTGGCCATAAAGTGATTGAGGAACTGGGATCAGGAGTTTCTTGAATCATTGCCTCAGTGCCTGAGGTTACCCCTCTGAGCAGCCTTGTGCTGGTGCTGAGGAGGGAAGAGCTGGCTTGGGTATTTTTTTCCTACTCCTTGAGCGAAATCCAGTTTTCTGCACGTTTTCTTTCTCCCCAAGGTGCTGGTGATCATTGATGTGAAGCCAAAGGACCTGGGGCTGCCCACAGAAGCCTACATCTCCGTGGAGGAGGTCCATGATGTGAGTGTTCACTCTGTGAAGTGTCACAGTCACAGCTGGGAGCACTTGGAGGCTGGCACTCACGGGTGTCCCTGGCTGCAGGTGCTCCCAGGTGTGCCCAGTCATTGTGGGCCTGCCCTGAGCAGCTCACTCCTCACTGAGCCCCATGCAGACAAACACCACCCAGCAGTGAGTCACTGTAATTGTTACATTTAAATTAATTCTGGATGCATGTAACGTATTGGACCTTTTTGCCTTTCTGAGGCCTTCACTACAGAGCATGAATGCTAAATGCATTGAGGTTGCCAAAATGCAATGAGGTTGGATCAGGAAAGAGAGAAAGAATTGTGATATTTAGAATCTCTATTGCTCCCCCCTGGGCACAGACCAGCAAAATGCAGAAATGGGAAGTTACCCAGAGCAGGAGAGATTGCTGGGGCAGTCAGTGACACTGATTAAACCAAGGACATCCCAGCTAGAGCCACAGCTCTCAGAGCCCTTGTGGCCTGTGTAGGGCTGCTGTGCTTGTCTCCTCGGTGCAATCCCTCGTCCCCTGGCTAAAACCCCACATTTGTGTGTCCCTTCAGGACGGCACTCCGACCTCCAAGACCTTTGAGCACGTGACGAGCGAGATCGGTGCCGAGGAGGCCGAGGAAGTGGGAGTGGAGCACCTGCTGAGGTGAGGGGCAGCTGTCCTGGGCGTGCCCCTGCGCCAGGCACGGGGCAGAAATCCTGGGGGCCTGCATCCCATCATCCCTCGGCCATGCTCACATGGCTCTCAGCTGGAAAGGTCCCAAGGGACAGTGCCCAGCAGGCTGAGGTTCTAATCCCAATTCTCTCTGGGTTTCAGGGACATCAAGGACACCACGGTGGGCACGCTGTCCCAGCGGATCACAAACCAGGTCCATGGCTTGAAGGGACTGAACTCCAAGCTTCTGGATGTCAGGAGCTACCTAGAGAAAGTAGCCCTGGGCAAACTCCCCATCAACCACCAGATCATCTACCACCTCCAGGACGTCTTCAACCTGCTCCCAGACGTGAACCTGCAGGAGTTTGTCAAGGCCTTTTACCTGAAGACCAACGACCAGATGGTGGTGGTGTACCTGGCCTCACTCATCCGCTCCGTTGTGGCCCTGCACAACCTCATCAACAACAAGATTGCCAACAGGGATGCGGAGAAGAAGGAAGGACAGGAAAAAGAAGAAAGTAAAAAGGAGAGGAAAGATGAGAAGGAGAAGGACAAGGAGAAGAGTGATGGCAAGAAAGAAGAGAAAAAGGAGAAAAAGTAAAAGGTGTAGGTTTTTTTTATTTGTAAATTAAAAATCTTGTAAACTAAATCCCTGGTACTGGGGTCTTGTATGTTGTGCTCAGCACTTTGCTCCTCCTCATCCAGGTAGGGTTGGGGGGAGCCATGTGGAGGCTTTTGATTTGATTTGATAATACTGTTATACAGCACGTTTCCTTCCCCCAGTGTGCCTTTGGGGCTGTTGAGGCCGCAGCTCACTCAGACTCTGCTCTCACTGAGGATATTCCCATGTTCTGGGGCTAATGCTTTGCCATCAGCCAATTTTGTGCACCCCAGCCATCCCTGTGTTTACCTGGCTCTGTGCCCCTGCCCCTTGGGGTGTGGCACAGCTGTGATGTCACTGCTGTCACAGGTCTGTGCCAGCGAGGCCCCAGCCACTCCCGGGGGCCAGCGATGGTGGCCCTGTCACCCCTGGCCAGGACCTGGCTGTCAGTCTGGGGAGGCACTGGGGCCATCACTGCTGACACAGAGCAGGCAGGGACAAAATCCACAGGATTTGTGATACCAGTGCTGAGCTCCGGGCCCTGGAGCCCCAGCCCTGCACAGACCCCACCCTGGGAGACACACACTGACCCAGGACAGGCACAGACCTGGGACACACAGCCAGGGATCCAGGACACACACACACACAGGGATCCAGGACGCACACACACACACACACACAAGGATCCAGCACACACAGGGATCCAGGACACACCACACACACACAGGCAGGGATCCAGCACACACAGGGATCCAGCACACAGGCAGGGATCCAGCACACACCACACACACACACGCAGGGATCCAGCACACACAGGGATCCAGCACACAGGCAGGGATCCAGCACACACCACACACACACAGGCAGGGATCCAGCACACACAGGGATCCAGCACACAGGCAGGGATCCAGCACACACCACACACACACACGCAGGGATCCAGCACACACAGGGATCCAGCACACAGGCAGGGATCCAGCACACACCACACACACACAGGCAGGGATCCAGCACACACACACACACAGGGATCCAGCACACAGGCACACCTCGGCAGCTGCTTTGTCCTTTATTGCACACGAAGCCGCGCGGGGCCGTGCGGAACCGGCCGGTTCTCGTGTCCCGTTGCAGGTCCTGTGTCCACAGGCCCCTGGACACACGGACACGCCGGGTCTGTCGCCCACACACGGGGAGAGACAGAAGTGACATCCAGGTGCTCTTGCCCTCACTGCAGCCTGTCCGGCAGCAGAGGGAACACAGGAGTGTGGGCAGAACCCAGGATCCGAGCGAAGGCTGGCACGGCCCTGGCAGTGCCCTGAGCCCCTGGGGCTGCTGTGGAGCACCAGCTCTAAGCAGAAACAACATCACTTAAATACAGCTGCCCAGGGGCCACAGGTTGCAAATCGGGACACGCCACGGACACGCTCAGCCAGGCCCTGGCTCCAGTGGCTGCGGGTCTGGCCTGGGAAGGGGCTGTCCTGGTGCACAAGAGCCCCTCAGAAGCATCGTCTTGGGGGGGGGTCTCTGTTGCTGAATGCAGAGTGCAGGATGGAGCCCAGAAGTCAATCTGAGAGCCGTTTCCCCCTCACTTGCCACTATCAAAATGCCATGAAAAGGCAGAAAACAGGAGGGGGAAGAAGAGCCTCTACCAAACACACAACTCTGTCGGCGGGGGGAGCCAGGGAGCCCCGGTGTCCCCTGTGCTGCCCCAGAGCCCCTCTGTGCCAGCCCTTGTGAGCCAAGCCCTTGTGTCCTCCTCTCCATCACACCTCGGATTTCCTTAGGGAGGAAACACAGCCCCG
This sequence comes from Nicator chloris, assembly GCA_013400495.1. NCBI lineage: Eukaryota > Metazoa > Chordata > Aves > Passeriformes > Pycnonotidae > Nicator > Nicator chloris. The sequence continues at coordinate 67,939 of WAAE01015957.1, forward strand.
CTCGCCCAGGGCCGTGTCAGTGCAGACCTCGCCCAGGAACAAGAGCCACGGTGTCCATAGGGGCCTGTGCCCATCCCGGGAAGGCTCAGCCCTGGGCACCGGCCAGCAGCACTCCGGGAATGCCCCACAGCTCCATCACTCCTGTCCAAACCCTTCTGTCTCCTCGATGGCGTAAAGCAGCTTCTCCTTCAGCTGTTCATAGCTCTTGTAGGGAGGGAGATCCAGGCGGTTGAAGCTGGGGAGAGAGCGGAGGCTGGGCCAGGCCAGGAGCAGCAGTGCCATCCGTGGGATGGAGAGCCCCGTGCAGCCCCGCAGAGCTCCCCCCGTCCCCACGCACTCCAGCCAGGCCCAGGGGCAGTGACTTACCACGTGTGGCTCCGTGGCAGCCACGTCTCTTTGCCAACTTTATCGATGCAGAATTTCTGGGGCCCGTTGCTGCCTGTTAATGATGAGCACAGCAAAGCTCTTTACATGACCAGGAGCTGAAAAAGAAACCCCTCCCACACACACTGAGATCCACCGTCATGGCCCTACGATCCCAGGGTCACACAGGCCATAAATCCATGGCAGCAGTCCCTGCCTGTTTGCAGAAAGGACGTTCAAAAAACAAAGGAGAAAGCAAAAAGCAGATTCACAGCACAGAGGGGCAAATGCACCATCTCTGAGTATGATGGTTCCAAAGCAAGTGCTAAAACCTACTGATCTGTAAACCCTAAGGATTGTGCAAGTCCATCCAAGAGTTTTAAAGGACCTGGCATAGGAAGTCTGAGTCACTGAGGTGGCTTTTTAACACATTGGGAATGCTGGAGAGGTGCCAGGGGGTGGAAAAAGCTAATACTCCAGCAAGAACAACTAAGTGCATTAAGCAAGCTGGTTGGCTTGACACGAATGCCAGGAAAGTCAGGGAAAGGCTGGTATAGGCCCCAAAAAGCAGTAAATTAAAGGATGAGTGGAGCCACACTGCAGTTTTCTGAAAAAGAGGCTTTGTCACACAAGAATCAAAATTGAATCAGAACTCCAATCTCGTTCAGATTGAGATCACAGTTAACCCTGGCGGGACGGCCACGGCCAAAGAACGTGTCTGGAAACGGCACAGCACCAGATGGGATCATGGTGCTCAGACCTCGCAGCTGCATTCCTGCTCACGTGCTGCCACGTGCTTTGTGTGGGGACAGGACAGGGAGGTGCCACTCCCCTGTCCCCCAGGACGCACCGATGAGCTCGGCAAAGCCCCCGACGGGCAGGCGGCACGTCCCCGTCACGAACTGCAGCAGCCGGATCCTCTTCTCATTGTCCATCTCCTTAACCACCTGCAGCAGGAACGCAGCAGCTGAGTGGGATCCTGCTCCCATCCTGCAGGATGGCTCCTGCCAGGGCACCCCCCACCCTCAGACTGACCTGCCAGAACCACTGGATCTGTTTGCTGTTCTTGGTGTAGTGCCTGTAGATGGTATTTTTCTGCCAGTCGTTCATGTCGATCTCCTGCATCCCGCACAGCATCAGCTGGGGACAGGGGACACTCAGCAGGGGACAGACGGGGCCCTGTGCCCATGCTCTGAGTGCCAACCCCTCTGGTGCCAGCCTTCACCTGGCCCAGGCACCAGCACTGAGGAATCTGGGATGAATTCCTCCCATCCAACGGGATATTCTCTTGCCAATAGACCCAACGAGCCACCCCCAGACCCAACACCTAGGGCTGTACCCTCAGCAGCAGAGCCGATGGGCACAGAGCATGAGCAGGGTCACCACGTGCCACTTTCCATCCACATCCCCACCCCAGGTGCCAGCTCACCTCCAGCTCCTTCTCGTCAAAGTAGCGCAGCCACTCCAGTGGCACCACCTCGTTGAAGCCGTCCAGGAACGCCTTGGTCTGTTCCTCCACGCCCCGTGTGAACCTCCAGTCTGTCAGCAGCCTGGGGAGGCAGATGGGGTGGGCACAGAGCCAGCACTGCTGGCCTGGCATGGGGAAACCCCAGGATCCCTCCCACCAGCAGGGAGGGCCCCAGGAGTGTGGGGAACGGGAGAGGGGCTCCCTCAAAGCACCAGGGCTCCCCTCAATTCCCACTGGTGGGTTTCTGTCTCTGCCCCAAACCCATGAGCAGTATTTAGCCCCAACAGCAGCCTTAGGAGCTCCAGGGGTGCAAACCACATCCCCTGGCTGGAGCTGAGCTGGCCCTGGCAGCCCCCAGGCAGGCAGGGGGAACAGCCATGGGACGGGAGAGCAGCCTCAGCCTCTCTCCCCTCTCCGTTTTCCTGAAAGTACTGGCAGCTGCCCAGCCCACAGCAATCCAGACTGCAGCAGAGCTCGGCCAACCACACCAGCCTGGGCTTGTCACAGGCCACGTAGCCCAGGGAAGAGGCCACGTCCCAAGCCCCACAGTCCCCCTCCTGCAGCCGCTGGGGGCGGGTGCCTGACAGGACCCTTGGGACAGCCACTCACATGATGTACTCCTCCTTGTTCTCCTCTGTCACACGGATGCTCTCACCACCCTCCTTCAGCTCGTGGGTGGTCACCTTGCCCAGGATCTCCATGTCCTGGATGAAGTACAGCTCCAGGCCACACTCCTCCAAGCTGTTCTCCCTGTGGGGGACACCGGGATGTGATTCCTGACGGAGGCACCCAGCAGCAGTGAGGGGCTGTGGGGAGAGCTCTGCAGGAGGGAGTGCAGGGCACTCACTTGGTCCAGACAATGGAGTTGTAGAACTCGGGGTCGATGGACTCCAGGTCCTTCAGCGTCGGGCGCTTGTTCAGCATCCGTTTGTAGAAGGGCAGCGTGAAGCCGGTATCGATGAACTTCCCGTGGTACAGAGCCTGTGGCATGGAGGGGACGCCAGGTCACGGGGGACCCTGGCATGCAGCCCTGGGGCAAGACAATGTCTGCCCTGGGGCAGCCACGGGGCAGAAGGGACTCATTCAGGGATTCCTGAGCTGTGGCACTTGCTCCTGGCTGGCACACATGGAAGGGAATGGGGGGCTGCCCCAACAGCACTTCCCAGGCCGGGTGGGCTGCAGCCCCTCTCCCTCCCCACCGCAAATTCCACTGCATCTCCCTCTCTCCTCACAGCTCTATTAAGAGCACTTGTTCAAACAGAGCTGTGCTGTGGCTTCCCTGAATCCCTGGCTTCCAGGAGCCCCGAGGCAAAGGCAGCCAAAAATAATGCAGACGCTTGTCTAGAACGGCCCAGCGGTGAGTAATAGTCTGGGGTTTTATTGGTATCCTGCGAGGCGGGGCAGGGCAGGGCAGGACAGCGGGGCCGGGGCCGCCTCCACACACACCCCGCAGGCCGCAGGCCAGGCACCCTTCCCCGGGCTCAGGGAGCCCTGGCTGCCCCCCTGGCTGCCCAGGGCACGCTGGCCTTGAGCAAGCCGAGACAAACGGGAGGAGCTGCTCTGGAACTTGGGCAGCTGGAAAATCTCACACTGCTGCGACTAAAAATAGTCCCTGGAGCTGCAGACCCGACAGCACCTGGGGTGACGGCCAAAGACCTGGAGCCATCCATCCCCGCCACAACTCCTGGGAAACCAGGTCTCCTCTGGCCCCAAAGCCATTCCATGGATTTAAAATGCACCACCCCACAGCAGTCCCCTGAATGCCCATCTCCCACTGACCCACGTGTGCCAGAAGGGGCTCAGGGAGGGCAGCAGCGCCGAGCCCAGCACAGCGCCGCACATGGAGCCGCCCCTTGCCCTGCTGACCACCCTGTCCCCTGCTCCACGGGGACACAAACCCCTGGTGCCATCCCCCAGGCTCTCACCATGGCGATGAAGCGGCCGATGAAGCGGAAGTAGGTGAGGTGGTCGGGGTTGATGGAGGAGGCGGGGTTGATCTGCAGGCAGTAGTTGTTCTTGCCCGCGTACTCGAAGAGGCAGTACATGGGGTTGAGCACCTCGTGGGACAGGAGGAAGAACCATTCCCTGGGACGAGACAAGGGCAACGCGGTGACAAGCAGCTCAGGGAGGGGACAGTGTGTGTCCCTGCACCAAGCAGGTGCCCACCTCCTCAGGGTGCCAGGCGGCTGTTGGGCACTGGTGTGATCAGGTGAGGGTGTTCCCCTCCCCGGGGTGCTGTGTGGGGTTTGTGAAATGTTTCTGGAGACACCAGCTTGCTGCAGGCCCCGCTCAGAGCATCAGGAACCTCGGCAAGTGCCACACACAGTCCCAGCTGGGCTGTCCCACACATACACACTCCCCGAGTGCACCCAGCCCCTCCACACACACTGCCCCGCGAGCCCCACGCCAAGCTCGGGACAGCACCATCCTGGCTTTGCTCCCTGGGCCGTGCAGGCAGACAGGAATCCTCAGACGTGGAGGCAGCCCCGGCATCCCGTCCGTGGTTCTACCCTGTGGTAGAACAGCATGACGTAACCTACCATAGGGTAAAACCACTGGCAGGACACGGAGAGAGGTGGAGCAGGAGAGGAGCCGGGGTAGCAGCCCCACCAAGGGCAGCAGGCGAGCGTGGGGTGGCAGCAGGGCAGCAGGCAGGGACACGCCAACCCAGCTCCAAGGAGATGGCCCAGGTGAGCCAGAGGGGGCTCACAGGGACACAGAACCCCCTCCAGCCAAGCCACAGCCCATGCCCTGTGGTAACATCATCCCGGGGCAGCAGCAGAGCTGCAGCAACCACATCACACCCTGTCTGCCCTGGCACACACTGACTGTCTGGGAACACCAGGGCCTGTCTGCTGCAGGGAGACGAGGCCACTCAGCCCATCACCCCCACAACTGGGGGCAGCAGGGGAGCCCCAGCTGGGTCCCCTGTGCTCTCAAGGCCAGGGACAGGCTGGTATGATGCTTTCAGGGCATTCCACCACCCCTAAAACCCAGTTTCCCATTTGAATGCCCCTGGACTCCTCTGTTCAAGGGCTGGGAGCCCCCGTCCTGGGAGCTGCCTTATGCCCAGGGCACAGGCAGGGCATGGCCCTGTGGCCCAGCATGCCACGCTCACCTGGCAATGCCACCGTAGTCCAGGCCCTCCTCCCCTCGCATGATGATGTACAGCCGGCGCCGCAGGTCGTACGGCTTCATGTTCATGATCTGGGGACGAGCAGGGCAGTGTCACTGCTGCCAGGGCCAGCTCCACTCCTCAGGGCCAGCCCCACTCCTGCACAGCTCCGTGGCCCCAGCACCTCCCTACCTGCTGGAAGGAGTCCTCGAAGAGCGTCTGCCGAGACACGCTGATCTTCACATGGCTGGGCAGGGCGTTTGACTGCAGGCAGGGCAAAAGCATTGGGCTGTGTGAGGCTGGCACGGCCCTCCTCACCCACACCTGCCCACAGGGCTCAGGGCACCCACACAGCTGCCCACAGCCGCTCTACTCACGTGGCAGAGGAAGCGGAACTGGTGGTACTTCCAGCGAAAGCTCCGGTCGTACGCGCCCGGGGAGCCGCCGTGCTTGCTCCTGCCAAAGCAGCAGGGCCTCAGTCACTCCCCTGCCCCGAGCAGCCCCTGCCACCAGCCAGGTGGGATGAGGGTCACTGGGGTGCAGCTCGGCCAGAGCCCGTGCGAGCCCCCAGACGCGCTGCTCGGGGCTTACCCAGACTCGAAGCCCGGGCGCGGGTCCTTGAAGGTGGTGGTGCGGGTGTTGTGGTCCACAAAGTACCGCACGCTCTCATTCGTGTACTTCATCTCCCAGCCCGGCGGCAGCGGCGGCTCCTGGATCATCCTGCTGGCAGGGAAGGGCTCACCAGACATGCCCTTCAGGCAGCCCCCCCCTCAACTACAGCTCTGTGCCAGGCAAAAGGAAGGACTCATGGCATGGGACTGGCGAGTGACCGTCCGCACCCCGGGACAGGAGTCCTGCCTGGGCAGCATTGCGGCCACGGCACTGTCAGAGCTTCACTCTCCATCCGTGGGACGTGTGGCCTCAGTGCAGGCCAGGGCCCTGGAGAACTGCACCCTCCCCATCCCTGCTCCCCCCACGGCCGCCTACCCCTGCGTGCGAGGGTCTTCCCACTGCGTGGTCCGGGTGTTGTGGTTCACGTAATACACTCGCCCATTGTCCTGTCTCTTCTCTAGGAGAAAAGGGAGAGGAAGCATTAGCTGGAGTCCTGGGAACAGCCCTCCCCTTCCCAGCTCACAGAAAATTTGTCAGCTCCCCCATTGCACCTCCCTGGCTCGTTTGGCAGAGGCAGGATAAACCCCACATTCCTTCCGCGTGCTCGAGCTGCCTCAGCCTGGCAGTGCCAGCATGCGGGAGGTGCCAGGGCAGAGGCCAGCGGTGCCACTGTGGTGCCAGGCCAGCACAGGGGCTGTGCTCAGCCACACACACAGCCCCTCCTGGGACACACAGCAGTATCCCTGCATACAGGTGCTTTCCTAAACTCCCTGCGTGGCCTTGCTGCAGTGCACACGTGTGCGAACACACACAGCCTCCTTGTGCTGCACACAGGCACAAAGCAGCTCCACCACACAGCCCAGCCACCCCTGCACACACCCCCTGCCTCCCTGGCACTGTGTGTGCCCTGCAGCACCTCCTCCTCCATGTGCTGCTCAGCCCTGCACCATGCAGGCAGGGACACCTTGTCACCTCCCTGTCACCCTTCTGGCCAGTGCCAGCCCCTCGCTCAATCTCACTCCTGGACTGTGGGCAGCAGCCTCCAAATGATGGCCAGGACTCCATCCATCCCAGGGACCCCATCCATCCTGGGGACCCCCACCCCACGGTGCTCAGGCCCACGCAGAGCTGTGCCTCCCCAGCCTGTCCAGCTGGCACTGGGGATGGGTCCCTTCTCCTTGCTGACGGGAGGTGGGACACCCAGCAAGGGCTCCACCACCGCCCCCATCAAGACACTGCCCCTGCAGACTGCCTGAGCAGCCTTGGCCGCTCTGTCCTCTTCCAAGCTCCCACAATTTTACCCCTTCTCCTGCTCTCCCTGGCACAGCACAGCCCAGCTGCACCCACAGGAATCCCAGCCTGCCCCCTCCAGGGATGTTCTCACCATGGAGGGGATCTCTCTGTCCTGGGGGTGGCACAGGGACTTTTCAAAATGTCCCAGCACACAAAGCTTGGGCCATGTGGGGATAACCAGCTCTGCTCCTGCCAGCTGCCAGCCCTGCTCCAGACCCAGGCAGAGCATCCCGGGAGGCAGCACAGCAGCAGGATGACCCCTGCTTGCCAGAGGAGGGGTCCAGGGACAAGCAAGGACTTCGATCCCCAAGCTGGGCATCTTCCCCAATACAAAGAACAATCACAAGCACTTCTGCATTCAGCAGCTGAGAGAGGCTGGGAACTCCTCCAGGAAAAGGGGGAAAAAGGGGAAAAAGAGCTGAATTTCACATCAGAGATGGTGCTGGTCACAGGCAGACTCAGCCCCACGTTGGGCTGAGCACAGGGAGCGCTGGAGCCAGCGCATGGCCACCCTTCACCCTCCCCAGGAGTGCCAGGGATGGGAGCAGGGAGCTGCTGGCAGCTCCTGCGGGTGGCAGGGTCCTGCTGCGGGTGACAGGAGTGTCCCCTGGGGGCCGTGCAGGGCCAGGTGACGCAGTGCAGTACTTACCCCAGCCGGGAGGAAGGGGCCCCAGAGGATCATTGTCGGACGGGGCTCCGGAGGACTAGAGACAACAGAGAGAGCAAAAACACGGAATAAACCCCAGAGCCGGGATGGCTGAGAGGAGCAGAACACAGAGGTGAGCCGGCCAGCCCCGCTTCCACTCGCCTCTCCTTGGCCCACAGCTCCCAGGCAATTAAAAAAAAAATTGCACACACAAGGGGGGTTAAAAAAAGAAACAAAAAAAAACCAAAAAAAAAAAAGCAAAAGCAAATGAAGGAAAAAAAAAAAAGCCCAAAAACTCAGCCTAAGCAGGGGCTGGGGCAGCCAAGGGGCAGCGGGGCAGGGGCAGGGGCTGTGCCGGCCGAGGGCAGCAGGACGGCCCGGAGGGCTCCGGACGTGCGCGGCTGCTCGGCTGCGCCGGCGTCCCCTCCACATACACCTCCAGCCTCCTCCAAGAACCACACACAAGAGGGGAAAAAATATCGCAGGCCTTTCCAATGAAATCATTCCCACAAGCGCTGTCCACGCCCCGCGCTTCCTGGCGGGATGGCGGCCCCCTCCTCCGCGGGCAGGGCCGGGGTGCGGGATGCGCTGCACTGAGCCCGCACTCAGCCCCGCCCGCACCGCACAAAGCCCCTTTCTCCCGAGCCGGGGCTGGCCCAGCACGGGGCACGGGCCGCTGTGCTGCCCCGCTGGGTGCAAACCCCCGCCCCAGCCCCGCTGGGCTCCCTGGGGATGGAGGGTCCCCAAGGTCCAGGACAGGAGGGCGCCTGGAGGTGCTTTTAATGGTTAAATAAGAAACGCATCGTTACCCAAAAGGTAAAAACTCATCTGCTGGAGGGGAGCTGTGTCCCAGCGTCCCGTGCCTGGATGGATCCGAGTCAGCCTGAGCGCAGGGAATGCCACCCGCAGCCAGACCCGGCCCTCCAGCCTGGAACCACGGGCAGCCCCAGCCCTCGGGGTGCCAGGGCCCCCCAGTCCCAGAAAGGCACCAAAACCTGGCTAGGCAGAGCTCATGGCAGCCCCGCACCCCGAGGATGGCCCGGCACAGGCTGTGCCCCTCCGAGCTTTGTCTCCTGTACCCGCCCCCTGTGCCAGGACTAGCACGGCCAGCACAGCTCGGACTTGGGGCCGTGTCCGCTCCCTCCCCGCCGGGACAGGCAGCCCACGCACGCAGCCGAGTTGCGTCCAGGGGTGCCACCTCACTGGCACCTCAAAACAGCTCATTAAAGCTACCTGGGCAGAAATCCGGGCAGCTCCTGCAGCTCCTCACAGCCCCTGGGAACAGCCTGGCCCCCGTGCCAGAGACCCTTCGTGCAAAGCACGCGGCACCGGGGCATCTGCTGGGAGAGTGGTCCCTGGCTTCACCAGAGCCCCCAAACTGTGCCTTTCCCAGGCTCTGCCCCACTGCCCATCACCCCCTACCATCCCCTCCAGCAAGGAGGGCAGAGGGATGCTGGAGGTGGGGGCAAGTCAAGCAGAAAGTCCCTGTGGGGCAGGAGGCAGAGCTGGAGCCATCACTGCTGGCAGCAGAGCTCGAAACAAAAAGTACAATCGTTTCATCAGGCTAAATTTGGAGCCCGAGTCCCTCCCTCGGCAGAGCACGGCCAGGGCCAGTCGCACGGCGCTGGAGCAGCTCCAAGGCTGGCGCTGGCGGGGAGCGAGGGACGGCCCCGAGCCCCGCCGGGCACGGGGGGAGCCCCTCCCGGGAGCCCCTCCACTGGGCTCTGCCACAGGCAGGGCCAGCACAGTAGTGGGGGTCCAGCTCTGCCTGTGAGGCTTGGAGAGACATCCAGGGAGGAACAGGGGGAGGAGAGGGGCTGAGCAGCTCCTGCAGCCCAGGGAGTGGCCCCAGTTGTGTCGCACACAGAATGGACTTTGCATTACACCCCTTCCCAGAGCAGCCGAGCTCCTCGATGGAGCCCTGAGCTCACTCCAGTCCCAGGGGGGACTCCTGGCTTTCTCTGAGGAGATGAAAGTCAGTGAGAAGTTGGTCCCTGCCCACCTTCCCTCCAGACCTGTTCACCTGCCTCTGGCACGAAGGCAGTTTCACCACTGCATGGAGCCGGATCGCTGCTCCAGAAGACAGCACTGTCCCAGCCTGGCCCTGTCTCAAGCACTGCTCTCCCTGCAGCTCTCCCTGC